>CAJVPJ010001322.1:0-10483 GCA_910592205.1 Paraglomus occultum | reverse complement strand
CAACTCATATGAAAAAACTAATATACAGTAGACTCGCTTATTAAATTTTTAGTTCATCCAGCCACTGAAGCGAGGGGGCTCTTGTCTTAAACACAACAAAAAAATAGCAGACCAATGTAATACTCAAAACAAAGCAACTGACCTTTTGGAAGCGGAGCTTCGAGTTTCTGACTTGTTAGATTAATCCATTTTTTCCTTGGCTACAATTTTTTGGCGGTACCGCTGTGATATATTTTTTTTTGCTTGCTAAACTAACCCGATCACTAACCCTAACCCTAACCCGATCACTAACCTGATCACTAACCTGATAATTATTTGAATTTATCAGAATACTACACTTGTTTTTTAATTTCAAATGACGTTGGAGAATAGAAGGATAACGAAACTCCTTACCACAATACTTACATGTTCGGGAGGCAGATGCTTGAAGCCTTCGGTTCTCACTCAATTTTTTTTTAATTCTAAATCATTGACGAAAGCCTTCTGCGATGGTACCACTGAAATATTGTCCAAGTTTTCTGCTGTAAAAACCTCGCGCTGGGATTTATGTACCGAAAGTGGAATTGTAACATGCACACCATTGCGGGTCGCCTTAAACTCTCGATTAACAATAGGTTCCCATCCAAGCTTGTTGAGTAAAGGGTTGCCAAATAGAACTAGAGACTTGCAATCTCCATCTCTATTTTTTTCAGCTTTAACAATTGAAAACTTTTCACTTACCGAAATTGTATTTATTCCGTCGCTAATAGACACAGGTACATTATATGATGTTCCTAAAACGTTAGCCTTGCTCGCAACACCAGTAATGCGTGGAGTATTCGATGTATCTATTTTAAGTCCCATGTCTTCTGCAATATCATCAGAAATAAGTGAGTCATTAGAACCGGAATCGATCAATGCATGTGGAATCGTCATTGACGCAACCTTACAGCATATTGTCGCCACATCATCAGGGTCTTTAGCCTCAATAAAATTTATTAGGCTGGGGTTGTTCGTTAGATTTACTTATCCGATTGACAGCTTCAATCAAAGGGAATAAAATATCGTTATAAAATTCCGTAACATTTTTCCAAATTACTTCTTTCTCCTTGGAGGAATATTTCGATGCAAAATTAACTAGAAGCTTATCCTTCAAACCGTTATATACTTTACCCAAATAATCTAAAATTTCTGGTAAAATAGGTTTGGGACATTCTTTAACCATCGCTTCTACCATTGACTTAGAAGATGCCCGGAATATTTTTTGAGTTGCAGCTACCGTAGATGAAGTATTTACTGATGATTGCTTTTTTTTTCCTGCTTTGGCCGTAGGCTGCGAGATTTACCTCTAGAACCTTTTTTTTTTTAATCCGAAAGACTGACGTAAATTGTTTTCAGAGTCAATTTCTTCTTGATCTGATGAATTGTAGACCCGCTTTCTCCTAGAGTCTTCCTCTTCCGATTCTTCAGAAGTTGGTGACGAGCTATCAGAGTAATATTCTTCTTCATCCTCAGACCTTACTGCAAAATTGGCCTTTTTAGTCAGTTTCCCACTCACTCTTGAAGTGGCCCGTCGCCTTGTCTGCCTTGTATTTTTGTGCCGTACAGCTGTGGTACCACTGCGAACTAACTTCTGTTGTTGTATGGCTGGAACAGATCGCTTTGTACCAGAAACTTTTCTAATTGTATTAATTTTCTTTATATAGTAATTTTCATACCCCAATCGATTTTCTAATTCATCTTCGATAAATTTATCAAAAGCATCCGGGTCACGGGGTGCATTATCTGGATAACCTAATCTCATAGCGATTATTTCCAAATGCTCGTATGCCTTCTTATTTCGAGAAACTTGCTGAGCTGATTCTAATGGTTGTTCTTGCATATGCGATAATGAACTGGGCAAAATAAGTGCTGTTCCATTAAGCCCCCCGTTGTATGTAAAAGTAGCAGGCTTTCGCTCTTGCCATGTATTTTTGATAGCAGTAAAGAATGCATTTATATCACCTGGATTAGCAATCTTAACTCGTGTAAAGAGTTCTTCTGGCAAATGGTTCCACAATATTGCCAAAGCATCAGCATTATTATTTGGCGTTTGTAATAATAGCAGACGGATTCTCTCTTCATAAGTTTCTGGAGTATCTGTTAGTAAAAATTTCTCTTGAGCTAATATTGATAAAGATAAAAGAGGCTTGACGCGATCCTAAAGTCAATTCATGATATCTGTGTCTAATCCAATTTCTGAATAAGGCAAGAGTGTTAATATCAGTACCAGGAGGATATTGTGCGGGAACTGGTGCATACTTACCAGACATTTTAGACTTTAAGATATTAATATTGGTTTTTACTGCATCATTAAACTCATTGACTTTTAAGGATATTCCATATGAAAAAACTTGTTCGATTTTATTAACATAATCATCCGGTGGCTCTTGCCCTGTGTATTGCGGAATTTGGGCGAGATTTGGTGCTAGTGATGTCATAACATCAGATAAAGTTGCCATGTTTTGATTCTGAGGCGGTATATTATTCTGTAAATCAAAAATTATTTGGTTTAAAAAATTAATTCGGTCTTCCAATTCTAAATTAGCATCACGGACTAGCCTCGTTCTATTTTTCCATTTATTGTATTTCCCATATAAATAGCGCGCGGTTGGGCCTCATTTTTATACTTATTACAAAGAATCTTGAGTGCAAAAATTTTTGACAGTAACCGGGTTTTATTTTTCGCATAATAGACTCGCCAGAATATGTGCATTAATTTTTCACCTTTACGGCTTTTCTCCGCATCATCCAATATATATGCAGTGGCGTTTTGCCAGCTCATATCATCATCGATAGCGATTCGAGTGTTATCTCTTTCCATCGCTAACTCAAGTTGAGATTGATTATAAAATCGGTTTGATTCGTCTAATGCATATTCGATTGAATTTCTTAGCAATAAATCAGAATTTCTATGTATTTTATTTCTAATCGATTGGCTGACGGATGCGAACGTCCTGGGTGCATGATCGTCTGACCTCGGTGATCCTGGTATTCTCGGTGGAGTAAGATTAGCCATTTCTATTTGATTAGGCAATTTTTTTCTGAGGCGGAATAATTCTTCGATTCTTTTTTTAAGTCTGGAAATACTTTTTTCATATAAAGCTTTTTGTTGTCAATAACAGTTTTGTTTGACTTAATTTCTTTGAGAGCCGATCTTAATTGTTTACGTAAATCTGATATTTGAATTTTTAAATCATCAATTTCGTTCTCTTGATTAGAGATAGTAGAATTCTGTCGGGTCAACTCTCCCTCGCATTTTTCCAATTCTTGTATAAGTTTACGAATTTTTTTTTTCATTTGTACGATTTATATCTACCTCGCGATTTAATTTCTCTCGTAATTCGATATTCGATTGTGCAAGTTGCACGAATGCTGGATCTAGGATTTTGTTTTCCATTATTATATTTTGATCAAAAAATGACGGGTTATCTTCCCATTATTTCTATTGATTCTAAAATAGCGCGTAAACTCGATATTGCCATTGAGCTTAGAAAATTGTATTATAGGCCTCAGGGCTATTATCGTACCGCTAAAAAATTGCGCGATGCGTGTAGAAAAGCTGGAAATAACTTTTCATTGGCCGATGTGAGAGAATGGTTAAATAAACAGGCGCTACATCAGATTCACAAACCCTGCCCAAAATTTATTCCGCGTGTAGCATTCAATACAATATGCGTTCCGAATGAAGTACATCAATGGGATACGCTTTATACCTCTTACGATAAAGTTGGGAGAAAGATATATATGTTTAGTGTCAATTGCGTAGACGTGCTTCACGCTATAAAGCGTCAGTACCTATCGGCGCTGTTTTACGTAATGATGAACTGTCTCGAGAAAACATCCTCACATCCAAAGCTATTGTTAAGGCCATGCTAAAAATCTATAACGATCCTGATTGTCCGCTTAAATTTCCGAAGTTATAATTACTGATAAAGGCTCCGAGTATGTGGGCGATTGTAATAAATTTTACGCCAAATACAATATAAAACATGTACAGGCTAAGTCTAAACGCGGAGTTACATTGTTGAAAGATATAATCGAACGTTGGCTGAACGATTATATATAATACAGGATGCGGAGGATTTATTGTTACCCTTAGACAAACGATCAAGAGCGTGGGTAAAAAATTTACCAATCATTGTTAACGATCTTAATAATTCAGTATCTCGTTTGATTGGGATGACTCCGGCAGAAGCGATAAAAAAGAAATATGTGTTTGCGAAACCATCCAAGCCTCGCATTGGCCCTATGGGTTATTACGAAACTCGTTTAACACATAATGATTCAGTTAGATATTTACTTGATGCCGGTGAATTAGAAGGAGGAAAATGTCGTGCAACTGATTGTAATTGGTCTCCGCAAATTTACCATACCAAGGAATCGTTGATACAAAAAAATCAACCGGTTTTATACTGGCTTATGGATGAAAATGGTGATGGACCCGAAAGATTATTTGTAAAAGAACAATTGATGGTAATCCCACATGACACTGAATTACCGCCCAATTGGGTACTCAATTGATAATGTAACAGTTATATTTGTAAACCATGAATTTTTTGGAGAATGTCATCTACTTCCGCTTTAGATCGCTTTTCCACTTTTTCTTCTTGACTGGCAAGTTTAAGATATAATTTATATAGTATTTCTAAGCTGGTATATATTTCTTCATTATACCAATCCTTGAAATCTGCCATTCTTTCATTATAGGTTTCCTCATTTGGTGCACGTTTTTTTGCTACAAACCTGATATAATCCTCTCTCTCTTTTGTTGTAAAGTTTTTAAATAACTTACATATGATACGCCTAACCTGTCATATTTTTTGGTACCTTGGCTGTATGCGACTTTGATTACATCAATCATTGCTGATTCGATATCTTTGTGGTTGACCATTTTGAATTATCTATGTTTGCTATATAAGCATTATATACAATTATTTAAATTAAAACTTTGCCTTACACAGGATGCATGCCAAACATACTTGTTCTTTTATTTCTTATTCTGGTGAAATTTGTTTACGAAGCTGTACGCGACCCGAAGGTTGTTGCTTTCATTATAAAAGCCCAAAACGGGTTGCCTGTTCTGATTGCGGCAAACCTACCCGCTCTGAATCCGGTCGCTGCCCGAAACACATTAGAGGATACTACGTTTCGAAACATTTCCAAAAATATCTTAAGAAAAAACGTTAAAAATTTTTCGGGTACCAAAATGTTTTAACGAATTAAAGGCTATCTCCCATACCATCACGGAATGGTACCAAAAATGTACATCTAGTTTTTTTTTGCTGCTAATCTAGTTAATTTGTCGTACTTTTTTATTAACCTTATCTTGCTAGCCTGCGCTACCACGCGTGCTGCGCCCTTTTACTAGCTAACTCGGTTAAAAAATATGGTACTAATATCTGTCCTAACCTATACACAAACATACTACTACCCTAACCTCTATTTTTAGCGTTCTAGACGTTAATTCCCAATTGATATAATTTCATCATAAATTTCTCATGAATTAGCCTCTCTCTCCCTCACTCTACTCTAACCTCCTTGTCTGCCCGTGCTCTCTACTACTCGACTGCGAAAATTTTCGCCAAATTCACGAGTAGCTGAAATGTTATCAAGTCACCAAATGACTTGTATCCAAACACGTAAAAGGAGCCCACGTGACTGGATTCGGGAAAGAAAACACCGCCAATTAAACGAGCAAAAAAAGAAAGCAATTATGCCCTTTATATTAAAAAAGACAGTTACAAATTTATTTCAAAGGGAGGAAACCTCTAACTCGTAAAAATTCCACGTCCATGTTGGCGGCCGCTCTTTGTCCTCGTGTGAATTTGTAAAAGATGCGAGTCAAACTAGATTAGAAAAATTTTGTTCTATTTGCAGGGAAAAAAAGGCACTCATCATATTGTTTATGACATATTGCAACTATCAACCCTTACTGTCATTGTTATGACTAGCCCAAAATGTGCATCTGATTAATATTCTTATAATAATCTTTGTGTGATAATGTATCTAATATGTCACGCAGAGGCAACAAACCAGGGGTCAAACTGCAATTTATGCAGCTAATAGAAAACACAAATCTCGAACTGCTATTTAATTCAAGCGTCATAATAAACGAACGTTTTTACTATTAACATTACGCTCATAGTTGAATAGACGACAAGAGACGAATAGACAGCACGCTAATAAGATTACTTTTTACCAAGATTGTTCTCTAATAAAACGATACTTCTGCCTTACTGATCGGCGTCTTGGGAAGGAGGTGTTTGATTGACTAGTTACAGTCATGTAAAATGCCGTCTTTTGTTGTCGAAAATAAGCATAGGTAGAGTGTACCAAATCACGTGTTTGTAAATAATATCTAATAATGTAAATCTGGCATATCTCTTTAGGTTATTAATGCCCCTGAACCACGTAAAAGACGTTTTGACTTCTATATTGAGTACATTTATATAAAAGTTTTCCGTCATCTTCATCTTTATCTTCATTAACTTGTTTACTTAAATTGAACAAAGCCGGGGGCAATGAATTAAACAAGTATAGATCATATCTTGTTTCTTGATACAAGATATTTCGTTATGTAACTTTGGATAAGCTATGCCAATAAAAAATTGTCCAAACGTAAGTATGTTATCGGTATTGTGCGGTTTTTAATACGGACAGCGAGTATTCCTAGTTTTCATAGAGTCACAATAAAGCGTACGAAAACATAACTTTGACATCATATACACCAGATTAATAATCAATCGAATCAATGAAACATTGTCAAAGTACCCCTGACAATTCCCATTTCAGTCGATGAAATATATACATATTACAAGTGTCAATTGTTTAATCTTTATTAAAAAAACAAATGAGCCTCTCTTCTATTATTATAATTATTTGGGAAAAGTTAACTACGCTGCAGGTAAAATTTGCGACAGAAATTACTAGTCGACCAGTGCTTTTAGTAGGCTAGCATACGCTATTCAAATCCCAAGCCAAACTTACAATAGCATTAAACCGAAGATCCGGCAATTTTTCTGTCTTTTGTAATTAACTTCATTGATTTTAATTAAGGGGGGGGGGGGGAATCTAATAAATAATGATAGACAGTCTCTGTCATAATCGATATTCACAGGAAAGTGGCAAAGTGGAGGGAGTGTATGAATCTATCCAGAGAAATCATAACCGCTAATAAAATCATTGATTCAATTAACGTACACTACTATGTTTAATTATATTATTAATTACACTTACATCCAGTTGGATATGATCATTCCAACTAGTGCAATTACGAAAGTAGCAACATGAACAGCGCCCAAACTGTTTGCACTAGACTTGCCTGTACTACTGGGCTTGTTTGTTGAACTTGTGGATGTTGGCTTTGTAGAGTTGTTTGTAGTTGTTGAACCTCCACCGGATGAACCGCCAGTTGAACCACCACTTGAACCGCCAGTTGTTGAATTATTCCCATACGATCCTGAGTTGGGGTCTGTGCTAGTACTGTTTCCAGCAGTTGTGTTGTTGGCAGTGGCGTTGGGATTGTTGGGATCAAAGCCAGGAATCGTACCGTCAATTCCGTCAATAGTGAAACGTGCGGAAAATCCCGAGTAATCTCCATCCGAGTACTTGAGGAAGTAAAATTGACCAGATGGTCCGAGATTTTTAGGTACTCCCTTGAAAACGAATTTTTTAGCAATTCCTTGAATACCCTGGCCAATCGTCAATACAGGGATCTGTTGCTCTTCGGGACCGGTCATAAGCTGGATTGTGACACTTTTGAGTTGTTCAAGTGGTGGGTTTTTAGAATTTATCCAAGTAATGGTTTGCTGTGTTTCGGCTTTCCAAACCGTAGAACTGACGGGTGAAGTAGTAAAGATGCCAGCCTGGGCTATCGAAACAAGAAGAACGATGAAAACGGTTGATATGATGACTTTCATGGTGTTTCAGGTATTAAATGAGTTGAGTGGAGAGTAAGAAAAGTCGAATGGCAAGATAGGTGAGCAGGGAGGTTGGTATTCTATACCAATTAGTATAAGTGGGATAAGAAGGAGAGTGGTAGGAGAGAGTCTACTCTCTGGATAGAATCAACACAAGTGTTTTTGCGAATTAGACAGCTGCAGCCATTAGATAAACCCATTATATATGTTTGTGTAGATAATGTGCGACAGTCGAATTATTACGGATAAGAAATGAAAAATTTCTTCGTACATATTCGGAAGGTGTTGCAAACAGTATCATGATTAAAAGGCATCTAATAAGACGATCACCAAATAAATAAAATCAATAGAATGTCTGTGTTCAGTGCAGGCTTACTATTCGAAATTTCTAAGAATATAAAGAACTTGGGAAACAGAGAAAGAGAGCAGTTGTAACAGTACGAAAGGCAAGTACTGAAAATTGTATATAATAATTTGCTCCAATTATTATGTGTCTTAGTAGTATCGACATAAAATCAATTTACATTATTGTATTATTTTTGTGCTTCGGCCGATCGCATCTTGGCGGATTCGTTTCACTCTTGTACTATCCCTATTTAATACTAGGCGTTATTTTCACAAACGAAGTAATAAAAGCGAAATAATGGAAAAATGTTAAAAATAAGTTTTATTTAAGCCGAAATCACGACATCCCATTTTAGTTATTTAATGTTGGTATTGGACCCTAAAGAGCAAAACCGATCCCTTTACATGAGTCTATACATGTGCAGATGCAAAAAAGTCGCTGAGTATGAGTAGTTCCAGTAATAGAGCCAATGGACTGTTGAATCATGTTTTAGTATTAAGTTAACTTAACGACTTGAACGATAATAATAACGGTTGTAGGATTTTTAGCAGCTAATGTTACTTGTACCCTTATCATACATAGCATGTTGATTAATTACCTTATTAATATGCGACTATATATTATTTGTAATAATTGTTGTGGACGAATTAAGAACATGCTTTAAATTTGATTGATGAATTCAATTTATGATACAGTGCCTTGTTAAGGATCTTTTCGATCTTTATGTAAAAAAAAGGCCAAAGTTTTCATAATGCGACGATAACAGAAAGATGGAGCCATTCGAAGGTTTAAGGCATAATATTTGGACACAGCATTGTTTACCAATCAGATTGTAAAGTCTCCGGGCAGTGCTAGTAAATTCATTTAGTCAAGCATACGAAAACTTTTGCTTTTTTCTTCTTTCTCCATTATCGTACCAGTTTTGATAACCCAGTCAGCTCGCCAGAAATTAGATGCTATGCCTTAACTAAATGTTATTAGCCCGCATGTCGGTATGCTATGTATGTTCCTAATAAGTACTGGACAAGGGCCGAGGAGATTGTATACAATGAGCCTCCCACCTGATCGAAACTTGTAAATCATGAACTTAAATGTCCCAATTACGGTGTTCTCATGCATAAATTAATTGGAACAAATTAATTTCCCTAGCCACGCTTACGTTCTATGGAGTTAGCAAATTCTATACTAAGACAAAAGTGTATATACAATCTATATGGCATGTGACATGTTATCATGCTTTGAACCATATGGTTCTAACGATTTAGACACAATGATGCCATAAGAAATCTTTATTCACGAGCTTTCGTTATAATATTTACATCACTGTAATGAACCGCGGTCTATAGATAAAGCCTTTGTTTCCCGCACATGTGTGTACAATGTGTTAAGAAAAAAACCGGAATTATAAACTTGCATATTACGCAAAACAAATGGTGCAAATAAGATAAAATTTACATATTCGAAAGCTGAATACTCAGCAGATTTTACTATAAGTAGTAGGAATGCTTTCACCGTTGCTTTCTATGACCACAACGTTCACAATAATCATGCAAACTCAATATTAGTCGCTACATCTTTTACAGAAATTCTCTGTTTGATTTACATGTAAGTCAAGACGTTAGTCTGATACTTAGGAGAAAACTTCAGCGAGGCGGCTAATATGTTTCGGGTCATTGTCTTGTTACACCTGCCCTTTATCCCTTAACATGTCTTCAATGCCTGAAAAGAGGTCTATGTAACGTGCTTGCATCCAATATTTCGGGAAGATAACATAATTGTTATATCTCTCACGCAGAATTTCCCAAGCAAAGAGATCTTTTAACGTATGATTAGGGTCAATGGTTCTGGTTTTTTAATGCTGCCATAAACTATACTGATAGAAATTTATGAATCTCCGCGCGTCATCCCTAATGCTTTGGTTTTACAGTAACTTGGCAATGAATATTTTGCTTAAAAGTCATCGTTCTAATTAATATTTTCCGAAAAAGTTTTTGCATGTTAAAGGTATTTAGGAAACAGTATTAACGAAACATACCTATAACACGCAATTCAAAATAAAACAGATATACAGTCAAACCTCGTTATAACGAATTTTCGTTATACCGAAGGGATTCTGGCTTCCCCGTTTTCTAAATAGTGAAATTCCCTCGTTATAACGAATTTAATAGTAAAATCTCGTTATACCGTTACCGAAGTT
>CAJVPJ010001321.1:0-10488 GCA_910592205.1 Paraglomus occultum | reverse complement strand
CTCAAACACACGGTTGTCACGGACACTCAGATCACATCACAGACACACGGTTATCACCGACACATGAGCTTCCTGAGCAGTGTTCTAATCTCCCACATAGAAGTTTGCATCCCCCTCCGATTTTATACCCTGGGGTAGTGTAGCACTTGGTGTAGTGCAGACTTCGAAACATGACTATCAACAAAATTACCTCACTCTCCACTCTCACCTTTTGATAAAGACCGTCAAGCATTCTATTGAGTACATGCACATTATTGTGATATTACCTGCTAAAAATGTGAATAATATAACGCCAAAAGTTACTACATAGACACTCTCAACATAGAAAACAATCACTAGACGGATTAATGCCAAGACAAGTCTGTTCTAGTGCACGTACCTAGCGCGAAATAGTTTACGTGAATTTAGGTTCTAGACAAACATCACAAATTAATCAGATGGTTCCGCATATTTCCTACATATTCGAAATAAAAAACTTCCTGGGGAGGAAAAACAAGTTAATATTCTTACTGCCAAAACGTCTTAACGCATACGATTTAGACGGCCTATAACCTTATAGTAACCTCTCTTTCTTATACGTGCGCTTAACTTTGTCGTACCCTACTTTAATACCACGTACTGCGCGTCGTCGTAATAAACATTGCCCCTTCCCTTTACTCACCATACAGTACTTATTGTGACGAAAACCTTGGTTTAAATATAGCCATAGGTCTGGTTTTGCAACCAGTTTCGTTGAGGAAAAATTTGTCACGAAAAGAAAAACATTACGTTTGTTTACGGGCTCTTGTGACAGACATTTATTTACTTAGATTTCTTTTTTGAAAGTTGTTACCGTTTGCTGCTAATGTGTTTGACGCCATAAATCTTTGTTTGGTACTAAGTTGGCTTGGATAATCGGCCCTCGTCGTTGTCTTGTCCGTCGCGAAAAGATCTGTATTTAAGAAGATGACACGAACAGCTCACTATCGGTTATCGGTATTTATATATACTTACGTCATTTCCCCCTTTTTTTCCCCTCCAATTCTCATTTATCTATTTGTGGTCCATTGTCTTACGTTGTTGCATAAATTTGCAGAAATCAATTTATTGCTGCGTACGTAGTAATACTTTTGTTACAAGCGCTTATTGTGAATAATTTGTTATTGTTGAAAACGATAACAATTTAACTACTTATACGAAAATAAAGTTGAGTATTTGTTATTACAATTTTAAGCTAAACTTTTCAATACTGTATGTCAAAACACACATCTTGGATTCTTTCTATTGGTACCAAAAAAACCTAAACTTGACGTTTAACTCAAAGCTTAACTTAAAGTTCTGTTATTCCTGGTTTTTGTCTCGATCTAAATATCACAGAATTCTACGGGAAATTATTTCTGGTACTATACTTATCCATTGGCCCAATGAGGTCTAATGCGATCAATGATTGGTCAACTTCTTATACAATAACTCTTAATCAATTTATACTAATACTATGGACATTGCGACTGCAATAATACGAATATTTTAGATAAAACGCAACACAATAATTGACTCACACGTTACGTAATCAAGTGAGAGAATGTTTCTTTATTGTGTTAGATTGCGTATTTACTATGACAATTGCTATAAAGAAGTTTGTTCGTTTATGCAGCATTAAATATGAATCAGGTAGATTGACTGTCCAGGTTGTTAGCTTTGTGGAAATTCTCAAAGGAGTACATTAATCATAGTATCATTTTACCCTTTCCAGTAATATTATGGTAAAAGAAAAATAGAATAAATGCACTTACTTGACTTAAAATCCATAACTTTAACTTGACCTCATTGTGTTATTCTTTTTTTTGAATAAATAAAAAGTTTAGCTTAAGTTGCTTCTCGCAATTTGCTTTATTGTAATTGTGAAACGTTAATAAATTTTGAACATCGCCCTTAATTTCTTACTATTACGTCCGTCATCTCTATGATCCGCATTCTTATTGTACAAACTCGCACCGCGCCCCAAAATTTCTGCGATCTGATTTCTTCAAACACTGATTGGTTCTTTACATATAAGGATTTAACGCCATCCACTCCAATCCTAATCTCTTGACAAAAATTGAGGCATTGAAAGCAGGCTTACACTTGACATCAAAGTCGGAATCAAACATTGAGAACTAGCAGCTTTACCATACGCAGATTATATCTTTACCGTCACTTATATACGCAATATTCGTCTTCATCCCGTAACGTTATTTCCATAATTGTTCTATCATATATTGTTATGAGAAGTCGAAAATAAAGTTTATCTTACGGTATCGATTATGTAGTTATAAGCAGATTGTCCTTTATCTGAACATACGCAATCTTTATTTCATTCGGTAATGTTATTCCAATATTGCGATAGAATATTTGTTAAAATTGAAGTCATAAAAATGCAACGCTTTTTGTTATAATCCAGTAGTCGACTATTAAACTTTTAACCTTCCTCACTGTTATTATAGTTCACAGATGTGATATATTATGTCCCAAAAGTCATCAAAGCGTCTGTAGTAAAAGTGACTTAATCCTACAATGTGAGCGAAAAGAGCAAAAGTTACTTGGTAGATGAGTATTTGTTGTTGAACGTGTTATTATCGACCGTAAGCAAACCGATGTAGTTTAGAGTTTGAGCTTCAGTTGCATGTTAAGGGGCAAGTGACGTCAAATGTAAGCTTGGTTTAACGCCTCAATTCTGGTCATGAAGTTAGAATTGGAGCGGCTGGTGTTGCTACAGGTTAAATCCTTATATATGTAAAGGACCAATCAAAGTTTTCGAAGAAATCAGGACCAATCACATCGCATAATGTTCGAAGAAATTTGGGGCGCGCTATGTGAGTTTTTTGTACATGCCAGACACAATCCGATTTCCATAAAGTCTTTTATTAGCAATACTTTTGTTTCTTTGTATATTGTATGTAATTCGATGGTAACCCAAACGTTGTGTTAAAATGTTTAGATGGTTATCACGTAACTAGTAAAAATAATGCATATAATATGTCAATAATTAAACTATTTATTCAACCATAAGTAAGTAATTTACCTCAGTATAATATAAGTTATGTGTTTCGTCCGTTATCTCAAGTGAAATTAATTCAACGAAAGTACTAGTAGGTAGCTTACGCGGTAACAAGAAAGTCATTTCCGTATGACGGATACAATTTAATGGATCCATTCCAAATAAGCGTCGTTTGTTGAGTTTGTTTGTAACTGAGACTTCTTAATAAACTCATCGAATTGCTATTGTTGTTAGTCCATCTATCGAATAATTATTTATGTCCGCATATGCACCACACAGGACTGCATCGGAGTAGTCCACATGCAGCGCAGATTCGATAAAATAATAAAAGTTTTTAGCAGCAATTATGTAATAGTATTATATGCAGTAAACCCCTTCATTAATTCGCTGCGAAGCTCAAACTATCTGGAATATCGTGACACTATTACCGTGCTTATGTGTCGGAAGTGAATGTATCCTAGCAAACTCATTCAAATGGTGTATACATTATTCATTGCTTCCAAGAAATATCATCGCATCGTTATCGGAAACCCACTATTTTCCGAATTACAGCTTCCTCACCATCACCATACCACAGTCATCTCTGTCTACTTTCGCATCAGATAGCTCTTCCTTCACTCCGATCAACGGCGTCTCGCTTAAATTTTACTACGTTCCGATTATGACTTAACTTGGGGAGATAAACATACATAAGCATGGTTTATCAAACACGGATTCCCTTTATTAACTAAAGTAATAGCGATTGTTATATTTTAGTTCAAAATACGAACATTTGCTCTAGATTAAAGACAGTTTTCCATTAAACGGTGATAGCATTCCCGCCTTAATTATCAATATAAGAATAACCATCAATAAAAGCTCCGATGGAGGCATTACCGCCACTAACCAACAAAAACTATATACAAACCTTCTAAAACGGTGGGTGTTATATGAGTTATGAATTATTCACATTACGAATGACAATATATATGTGGTAGTAAAATTTTGTCTCCTATATAAATTTCGACTTCACTACTCTACTGCAATACGATATTTAGTGTAATACGGCTGTCAGATATCAGGCAACAAACAAAGAACGGATAAAACTTTGTCAAGTATGTACATTGCGGAAACGAAATATGACAATAACTGAACAACAAAACAATGCATGAGCACGAAAGTAGTTTCCCCCTTAAAACAATTCAGCAAAAGACTAAACTTATATTATTCTCACTCTAGTTCAATACTTAAAAAGATAATATTGAAATTAAGAAGGCTTGACTATTGGAGACATACAACAAACTAATGATGGGTGAGGTGAGATGAATCATCTCGTCTATTACAAAAGTTAACCCACAGGCCGTTTTGAAAATGGAATTTGGGTCATTCTGCATTCTTAGCGTAAGAGATTATTTGTGTGTACAAGCCGTAACACATCTGTCGTGTTCATTTGACAGCAGATGTTATTTGTCAGTCAGCAAACGTTAAATTGTATAAGCTTGGGAAAAATAGTGCAAGCGTCTACTGGTAATTCGAAAACATTTGTTCTATAGAAGCTGGTGCTGCGAATGGGTGCATAGTAGACGTTGTCAATTTAATTACGAGAAATTGTTCAATCTTGAAAGTTACGATGACGATTTCGATTCATCGTAATCCGGATTGAAATTACGACTGTAAGCTACACAACTCTGTTTGACTCCCTTTCTAGCTTGCTACGATGCATTGTTTGAGCTTCTGGAACACTCATTTGCCATTTTTGAGCAATTTTATTTTTGGTGACACAGTAAATATCGGCGTGGTGTGAGCTGAGCATACTATTCGAAGATGCAAAAAACTATTTTTAAAAAAAAAAGGTTATACAAAAATGTGCCTAATAAGGAGATTCAAAAGGTTTATGCTCCCAACCCCCTATGTATCACGACACTAATTACACAAACATTTTTAATTTTGTAAAAAAGATAGTTAACGGCTAAACATCCGTGCTCAAATCTCTTAGTGCTCCATTAAATCGTTAAATGAATCGCATTACTGTTATATGTTTAATCATCTCACTTTGGTGGTGCTTTTTCTTTAACTCTTTTCTCTGTTGTAATTTGCAAGCCAGGTATTATTTCTTACACAGTTATATTTAAAAAAAATGTGTAATTATCGTGTACAGTGATATAAAACCCCATCATTACTAGCTTAATATGGCAATTGCATGTTGGTTTTTAAACCGGTAACTTGTCCGTTAAAAATTTCATCATTTATTAAGAATACTAAATATAAATGCTCCCTAAAAAGTAAAGGGAAACGTGTTTTTTTTGCCGATAAGGACATTTCTGTTAAGATCTGCCTTGAGCGTGGGGTTATCAATATCACACTATAATACTTACAGACGATTTCACTAGCTTCATTGACTCACAATCAGTAAATATTGCAGTACAACCAGGTGAGTTATATTACTGTTATAATTAGTATCCATTACAATAATAACAACTAATTTATTGTTCTCTTTTTTTCAACATTAATAGAAAAATGCATCACGTTTAAGTTTTACCCATCTACACCTCTTCCTATCGCTTCTTACTATTTTGAAATCATATTTGAAGGAGTTACTACAAAACTTGCTGTTTCTGCGACTTTTACTATCGGTAGACCTAAATCCGGGTTAATTATTACTCATCCTGTCACGGATACAAGTTTTTTTATCTACGTCATCTCAGTCTACGCCATCATTAACTGACTCTATATAGGACTTTTATCGTTTTATCAGACTTTCCAACGAAGATAAGACTTGCTTACAGCCACGTACGTCTAGCGAGCCGTCGCCATCAATAAACTTGCTCCCAAGCAGCAACACAAATTCCTGCTTTATTGTTGAGTAAACGCCAGATACAGTTGAAGAATTATGAGTACATAGTGAAACTCGACAAGTTGGACACTCGATAAGTCGGAAAACTTAATAAGTCGGACAAATCCCTTTGCACTTTCTTTTTTTCATATTAAAATTATTTCGATAAGTCGGATTTCTTGATAAGTCGGACAGCCCTGCCTGCCCCGCCGTGTCCGACTTATCGAGTTTCACTATGTATTACAATCCATGCATAATGATAAAGAGCAGATACCTCCTTCTTTTTTCTTTCTTTGTTTAGAAAATTACCCGTTTAGTAGCACGAAGCGGAAATTAGATTAGTATGTAAGATTAAACCTTAATTTGCCATATCGTCACGTTCAGATATTTCACGCTTATTTTCTATCTACTCAATCGAGATCGTGTTTTTATTTTAGGTAAAATTTTCGAAATTATTTTTATTTTTGACTTGTAACGATATTTAAATCAATAAACAAAACAATTTTGAATTGTACTAATAATACGAATAACGTTATTAATTGATTATGTTATACCCAAATATCATTATTATAAAGCAATATTGGTCTTGAATGTAATACAAGTAAGTGACTACAAAAAGAAGAACTTTTCATATTGTACAAGTAACAGCAATTCGAAATATGATTATGATTGTAAAGGAGGTAGATTACTATAAAAATAACTGGGACCAGAATAGCCGGTGATTGTATGGAAGGTGCGATAACTGTAGGGTAGGGGGAAATTGACTGTATATCAAATCACACAAAAATTTTACGACATATAATGTTACCCTCTAAAAACATGATATTATGAATTGATAATGGTCATCATATATCAAGCAATTTTATATAACTAACTTGTTCCAGAAAAAACATCTCCGAAGTTAATCTAATCTATCAGTACAACTCCCCTTTCTCTTGTGCTATAGCCACCAGTTCTCGCGTAAGATTATTTGTGTGTGCACTAAGCCGTAACACATCTGTCGTGCTGATTTGACAGCAGATGTTACTTGTCAGTCAACAAACTTTAAAGTATACGCTTCAGACGGATGCATCTAGTAAATTCGAAAATGTTTGTTCTATAGAACAAATATTGCAAATGGGTGCATAGTAAACGTTGTTAATTTGACCACAAAAAATTGTTCAATCTTGAATAATTTTCGATTTATCTGGTCCGTTTTTTGCCGAATTAAAGATTACGGCTGTAAGCTACACTGTTTGACCCCCTTTCCAGCTTACCGCGATGTCATACATTTGTTTGGGCTCCCTGGAACTCTCATTCGTCAACTTCGATCAATTTTATTTTTGGCGACATAGTAATATCAGCGTGGTGTGAGCTGAGCATACTATTCGAAGGGGTGCAAAAAAACTATTTTTAAAAAAACAAAGATTATACAAAAATTTGCCTAATAAGGAGATTGCAAATATTTATGCTCTTAACCCCCTGTGCAGTGGTATGTATCACGACACTATAATTACACAAGCATTTCTGTGTGACATGCTTTGTATTTGTAAAAAAGATATTTAACGGCTAAACATCCGTGTTCAAATCTCTTAGTGCGGCTCCATTAAATTGTTAAAATGAATCGCATTACTATTATATGTTTAATCCTCTCGTTTCTCTTTTACTTTGGTGCCTCTTCTCCAACTGAACCCTCTATTGTAATTCGCAAGCCAGGTATTATTTTATATAGTTATGTTGACCGAAATTTAAAAAAAAATGTGTAATTATCGTGTACTGTGATATTAAAACCCATCATTAATTATGGCAATTGCATGTTATTTTTTAAACCGGCAATTTTTACGCTAAAATTTCATCATTTTTTAAAAATACTAAATATCAATGCTCACTAAAAAGTAAAGGGAAACGTTTTTTCTGCCGATAAGGACATTCCTGTTAAGATCTGCCCTGGGCTCGGAGTTACCAAAATCGGCTCTATAGCTCTCGTAGGCTCTTTCAATGGCTTCTTTGACCCACAAACAGTAAATATTGCAGTACAACCAGGTGAGTTATATTACTGTTATAATTAGCATCCATTACAAATAATAACTAATTTATTGTTTTTTTTTTTCAACATTAATAGGAAAATGCATCACATTTAAGTTTCACCCATCTAAACCTCCTTCTATCGCTCCTTACTTCTTTGAAATCACATTTGTAGAAGGAGTTACTACAAACCTTGCTGTATCTGCGACTTTTACTCTCGGTAGACCTAAAGTCGGGTTAATTATTACCCATCCTGTCACGGATACAATTGCTCATGTAGGAAAAGTTTAAATCAAGAGTTATTGAACAAGTTATTTTGACAACATATTAATGAATACATATCTTTATTATTTAGTGTGGCGGAACACTTAAGATTAAATGGAAAGACCGTAAGCATTTTGAACATGCCATAATTTATTTATTTGTTTTTTTTTCTTCTAAAATCTAACTATATTTAATAATTTATTTATTTTTACAGCATTTAAATTATACGGAGGTCTTACTTTTAGCGTATTTTCCTTGTTTGAGGCTTCCCAAGGAGGCTTCATACCAATTTTGCCTCCAGCAGTGAGTGTTCCAGTTTCAGCGGGCAAAAAAACCGTCAAAATTCCTCTGGGTCTTAAGAACGAACATAATTATAATGTTGTGGTTTTCGTTGTCCGCAACAGCCTCACTGAGGTATACATTTCAGATGAGTTTAAGATCAGTCATTGTTAATGTCTAGT
Source organism: Paraglomus occultum (assembly GCA_910592205.1). Lineage (NCBI taxonomy): Eukaryota > Fungi > Glomeromycota > Glomeromycetes > Paraglomerales > Paraglomeraceae > Paraglomus > Paraglomus occultum. Next base: position 1,931 of record CAJVPJ010001321.1, on the reverse strand, counting down.
TGAAACTAATAGTAATAGAGAGCGCAATGTCAATCACTGTTCAATTATATTACTTACGACATTTAAAAGTAATGTGCGCGCAATGTCTGTTAGTTATACGTAAATTATTATATTTCACAGCCACAGCGCCACAGTTTTTTGACACTGTTGGCGTTTTTTTGTACTGTTTTTTTTTTATATCGTTTTTTCCGTATTTTCTATCAACGTTTTTCCATCTTGTGCATACAATGACAAGAGACAAATTATTACTCTCTACGGAGAACTCGGACGTAAAGCAGACTTTTCTGAGTCAAATAAATCAGCAATACGAACAAACTTTTTGATTTACATTAAGTCCGCATGCCTAAGTCGAATTTGTCTGATTAAACATTGACAATAAACAGGCTCAAAGACAGACTCTCTAACGAAAAAATACAAAAAAAAAGTAAATTAACATTCCCTAGCTTCACGCGATGACGTCATATCGAATATGAGTACATCAGACAAGTAATTAACAAAATTTGAATGCAACCTTGTTTTGGATAATAAACTACGTAATGTGGTAGTATAATACAAACGTTATTATTATTACGCTTTTTGTAATCAATCTTAATATCGAATACTGGAAAAAATTTAGCAATGGTAAGAATCGACTAGAATTTATTATGACGAATAATTATACAGGGATGTCCTTAACTTACACCCCTGAGTGTACATTAATCCGTTCGTACATTAAGGGTGTACGGAATAAGTTACACCTCCCAATAAGTTACACCCGGTGTATGCAAATAATCGTACACCCCTGGGTGTACCTGGTATCGTTCAGAGCAGCTTAACCGACTTATCAATTGGACTTCAAAGACTAGTACCCAGGTCAACAGAGTGCGTTTTCTTATTCATAAAGCAGCCAATATTCGAATGTTACATACTGGATCTGTTAATGAAATGCGCAGAGAATTCGAGATATTTGAACAATAAAATTATTCTGATAAATCAGACATCTTTGGAATAAGGTACAGATACTTGTGTTATGGTTAACATGTAACTAACCCTCACAATCGATATGTCTCTCGTATAGTCAATAAAATACTGTAAGCGCAAGACATCCAAGGACTTGACATAGTTATAAAACAAAACTGAAGTAGAAAACCAATTAAGTGTACGCATTATTCTATAATTCCGACTGACATACAATAGTTACAGTATTGAAGAAACGTATATCTCCTAATAAAATTCCTGACTTAATATAAATAGAATCGTAATGAAAGAATTTGCATTAAGCTTAAAATTTACTAACAAATCTGGTATGTAATGTTCGAATATTCGCTGCTTTATGAATAAGAAAATGCACTCCGTTGATTTTTAAAGTTCAATTGATAAGTCGCTCTATACATTAATTCGTTCGTACACTAGGGGATGTAAGTTAAATCGTACACCCGGGTGTAAGTTAAGGACACCTTATTCAAAATTATCCCTTTTAGGTAATCAATTGTCGGCGAAATAAAATCGAGGCTCAGTTTAAACATCGTGTGCGTTGTTGTCAGTGAGATGATGCTGACCCATCATGGATATCGACATTATTAAAATAATCGACAAAACATTACGTAAAATATAGTCCATAACAGGGTTGAGGGGTAGCTTATAATAGTAATTGCAGTAACCAGAAGCGTACTACTATTTTTCTATACTTACGTAATGAACTGTCATGCAGTAATCTGGGGGGGGGGGAGGGTGTGTGTGCTTATTCAGGGTGATATAAATCAACATGTAAACTCAATGGATAAGAATAGTAAATGTTATTATCGAACAGTAATATAATAATGAGCGACACTGTGATTTCGATGTGGTGTGATCAAAATCTATCTGATATTGGTGTTGTATGTCGGTTTGGAATTTATGTCCATTCGGAATGGACATGTATGTCGGATTGGAATAGTAAAGACAACCAGGTA
>CAJVPJ010001320.1:0-10498 GCA_910592205.1 Paraglomus occultum | reverse complement strand
GAACAATGACATACAAAGTTTGTTACACGTCTATGTGGATCAGTCAATTCATCAGTCACTTTCTGCAAATTGTTACATCTATTAAACACATTTCGTGCATCAGGATGGTATATCGCGAGGATAGAGTCTTCACTGAGACCGATTTTCAAGTCTTTCAATATTATTTTGATCAGCCACTTTTGTTCCTCAGCAGTATAGTTATGCAGAAAACCCTTGATTACTTTAACAGACTCATCACTAAGACGGAAGAAAACAAGACAACGTTGGAAATTGATACTAATTGAACGGGAATACAAAAAAGACAGGTCAACACGTACAAGTTTGATGCTTCGCTCAATTCACGGAGATTCTCATTAACATAATCAATCGACAGCCCTTTAGACTTTGTTACTACTGATCGAACTATTATGACTTCGGCCGCAATGGAAGCAAAATCGCCAACTGGTTGAACGGGTCCCCGTTTCTATTTGTTGTGTGGACATGTTTATTAAATACAACGAAGCAATTGAAAAAGATGAAAAATTCCCAACATGCTCATAATCATACCTTTCCGGTAAACTTTGGCCTGGTCCAATTAACAAGTCTTTGTGCATCCGGGGAAGACTTTGTCAGTGAGAAAGCCCTAATGTACGCATGCGCCAATCGTGTTTCCTTGAGATCGTATGCCCTTTCGGAATCAAGCTTTTACGCAGAATTAACGCTTGCAAGATCGTGGGGGATTTGAGTCCTTTGAATCAGTAAAACTACTCACGTGAGGCACTAACAGACGCATTGCAGGGTAAAAACTCCCGAATCCAGCTTTTCGCCAATCCTGTATATTGGAATTTGTTGTTACGCGCGCAGTTGGAAATTGTCGAATTTGCGCAGTTATATTCGGTTTACCTCAATGTAGCGTTGCAAATATACTTTCTTATCCGAAGACTTTGCTTGATTAATGCGTCTGAAGCAATTGACTAGCGTGTTAAACGAAGGTGTTCTATTGTTATTAGCAGAATCTTGGTTGTTGTTCATTGTCGTCATGGCGGTGCGGAAGCAGATCAAAGAAGTAATGTAGAAATTAAATGATCTACATAATAATAATTAATTAGTTGATCGTCGCGTCATACCCGATCACCAACGATTAATTAACGAGCAACTCTTTTGGGTTAATATTATTAAGTAAATAATCGAGTAAGTTTTTTTTGATAAATTAACTGGTTAAGTGTTCAAATTTTAGTTAGTTATTTAAACAGCACTATAATAATCATATTCAGACTCGCAAAAGTCGTTCAAGGCTATTATCAATTAAATTTTGACTGCTATCTGATTTTCAAAGATATTTGAACACTTTACTTGTCTTAAGCGTTACTTGTAAATTTAACATAGAACATCGTATTTTTGCTCAGTTTATTAAGAATTAAATCAAACTCACGAATGCAACTACTTGTGTACTATGTTGTACTTATTATATAAGATGCAACTCTACACGACTCTAAACGATGTTGAACAGTATACCAACAAATTATATAGTACTGCCACACGAGCATAACTCAGTCATAAGCTTTTTACAACAAAAGCAAGTCCTCGTCCTCATTACAGTTTGGATTCGTATCTTTATAACTTGTCCTATTTCCAAGCCAAAAATCGGTTTCAGGCAGTCGTCGAAATTATATTATTACAAATTCTCCGAGAACAGCTGAAACTTTGTATAAAAATTCAACAAAATTGTTTGAAGGAATTGTGTATTTTGTTAGTGAAAGAAAGTCGGCGCGATCCTTTTTGGGTGTACTGTACATAATATGTTACACTCTTTTTTAGTGCAACATCATACGCACTACTTACATAAGTGAACGTAATAATAACATCGAAAAGCATGGCCTCAAGTCTCTCTGATGAATGGTTAAGGAAAAATATTGGTGCTTTTTAAAATATAACATACTGTCACAATGTCAGTAACCCTAGTTGAAATTATATACTGTATAAGTCAGTTGTTTCAAGCGGAGCAAATTTAATATAGACGAATAGGTAGACCATAAAATTCCGCATAATTCCCTCCCCAATCATTAATGGAATCCATTTCAAATGAGCGTCATCGGTGAGTTTGTTTGTAATTGGGATTTCTGCACAAAGTCGTCGAGCTGCTAGTCCACCCGTCGGATAATTGTTTATGTCCACAGATGCTCCACACGGGACTTTATCGAAGCATTCCATATGCAGTGCAGAATCCATATCGAAATAACAATGGTAGAAGCGCTCATCACAATATCATTCCCGGTAAATTCTTTTATCAAAGAAGTAAAGCCGTCTTCTGATTTTATGTTGAAGTGATAATATTCACGAACGAAGTGTTGGTGTACATTCTTCTCACTACTTCCAAGTAGCACTAGTATTATTATGTAATAGTTGCGAACGCATGATAGACGTCGTCGATTTGACTTGACTTATTTGAGTAAAGAATTCATTAAAATGACAAGTAAGCTCGTAATGAAGCGCTATCGGCGTATTCGAACACCATGACATATCTCTTTAATGGATTTTTTAATTAAACTACATGTTTAATATCATATTCACAGTTTTACAACAACTTAATCACTCGATCTTGCCTGGAAATGAATAAGTAGACAGTGATGTCCAAACGCGAAGGTCATTATTATAACTTGTACGTACGCTTTTGAATGTTACAAATACCTTTTTATTGAATTTTTATTAACCATACCATTACAATCTTTCTTCGATACTATAAGCCTAGTTATGCAGACTACTGTAGGCGATAATCGGTCAGCGATTCTTTTATGATAGCTACTGTATGTAAACGATCTTGACGGAATCGACATAGTAATAGTGACAGAATTTGCATATTAATATGGCATAAATATAAAGTTCCGGAAATGGCGAAGGATAGCAAGCAAGTGTGTAATAAATTTGATGACCCGACTTTGATAAAAATTATTATTTTTATTTAAATTCTTTCTCTATGTTTTTATTTTTTCTTCTTGAACATAATGCTCTATTATTGGTTTTTATTTTGATAAATTCATACGTCATTGTTCATTTAGATAGTCCTGGATCATTGGTTTAAAAAACGTACATGCAATTTTTTACCTTAATTCTAATAACCTGCTATTTTTTTGATTTATGGTGAATTTAATGTATTAGTATGTTTGATTTCATATTTATAGATAATCCTACGTTACAACTTTGTCAACCAACTTTAAAATTAGTCATATTCTTATTTAAAACAGTAATTTATATAATTTGTGTATAGTAGTATGTGTACAACTGCTTAATCAATGTATTAGTAGTCAGTCACATCAATATCACTTTGGTTTGCTGCAGCATGCCTTATTATTATATAATAATAAACCAGAAAATTCAACCAATTAATGTTCATATGGTCTTTGGTCTTCGTCTTTTTAGTCCGACTACTGGAGAAATTTTGAACTTGCTTCATCTTTGAACAATAGTATCAATTATTCAATACAAACAAAATTAGTAACGTTTTATTTACCTAATACTTATGTGAAGACTGATGGAATAATATATGTCAGTTTTTCTATCAGTATATATATGAACATCATACATAAATGGGTTGTATTTTATCTGACTCAAATCGAACTTGTGAGTCTGATTTAATTCTTAAGTTAGTAAAGTAATACTATATGTGCTCAATAGCTTTGTTTGAATTAATATTAATGTGGGTAAGCTCAGATTTAATTAAAGCTCGAGGCGTAATTTTTGACAAATGTGTATTACATTGACTATACAGTAGGCAAGCACTCTCCCAGCGAAAACAAATTGCCGAAATAAAGCAAATTAGTTGTTTTATATTTAATTGTTAGCGTGTTAGCCTGTTGAAGTTAAATATCATGGGGTTAGTGAGACTAGTTTGGTGCTTTTTTTAAATGCCTAACTAAAAATACTAAAACTTGAACACTGAAATTGCAACTCAACCATGCTTCTCGTGATAATCAGTATTAGCGAAAGTAAAGAGTTTAAATTCGGAACAGCTCATTGTCGTGGACAGCAAATTCACTCACTCGCAGTTTACAATAAAGGCATACACTACAAGAATTTTTTTCTAAATAAAAATATTTGCCATTAAATTTTTCTTTTTTGGTTTGGTTTTTGCTTCAAAATTTCCATTAATTAAATCAATACACACTAACTCTTAACAGTCTTATTAAGTCTGGAAGTAAACCAGATTTATTAATCGATATATACCACAGTTACCTTCAATATAATAATATTGACCATCGTTTCAATACTCGGGTGTTCTATTATTTATAAACGTTTAATTTGTATTTGTGTCCTTGACCTTTAACTATAACTTGCACCAGGTAATTTACCACAAAAGGTTATTCTATTACTTGACCCAGGAATTATAAAATAATAAGTTTTATTCATAATAATAACTTCTCAAATAATTTTTAATACAGTCCAGTTCTGCCCAGACACCACGAAAAATTTGCGCATCTTTTCATACACTTGATTTTGCAAAATAATACATCAAACACACTATCATTGTCACTACATAAACTATTACTATAAATACTCGCTTTCTGAGACTCAATACTAATACAAGACAAACACTAACATTTCATTGCAGATACTTAACTTTGGTCATATTTGAATCAATGCAATGTATACTTACATTGGATTCATTGAAACAAGTGGACTTAAAAATTCTAGCAAATTTCTTAACATATTAATATAAAATGTAACTCTGAAAATTAATGAATCAATTTTAATTTGCTCAGTCAAACAAACTTCTTATTCTCAACCAATAGACTAATTACTGCTGTGGCAATATTATTTCTATTTCTTAACTCAGTGTAGCAACAACTTCTTCTTGATATAGTGTGTAACGAAAATAATTGCCTTCAGAAAAAATGGTGTAACTCAACAATTACTTAAAATAATTAAACAATTTCAGATTTGTTAAAGCTTATCATCTCTTTTATTACTCATAAAATTTTCAGTATGAAATTCTATCCCCATTTTCATTCAAAACAAGTTTACACCTATTTTCCATTGATAGCACCAAATTATTCACTGTCTCGTCTGAGATCGCATCCCATTCCTCAACCATAAACCTTTTCAATTCCTCAATATTTTTTGGCATACGTTTTTCAACGTTGTTTTTTATAATGTGCCACATGTTTTCAATGGGATTCAAGTCTGGGCTATTGAATGGCCATCGAATCCCATTTTCAGCAATGAATTCCTTAGCGACACGTGATGTGTGCTTTGAATCATTGTCTTGTTGTAAACGCCAGTTCCTACCATACATTCTTTGGGCGGCTGGCAAAAGCTGAGTTCGTAATATGTTTACGTAGAATAAGAAAGGGCCATCCATTGTGTTTGTAAAGGCGTTTTGCCCTTTCGCGAAATACCCCCCCCAAGCCATCACCTTTTTGTCGTAATTTTGGCAACCGCCGTATGGGGTTTTCACCATCTTTATGCCATCGACGGACCTTATTTCGAAAGAGATCAAATGCTGTCTCATCAGTGAATATTGTTCGGCACCAATTGTCCCGTAAGTGCACCGACGCCCATATCTTCCGTATCTCAATATGCTGGTTAGTGAACGGAGCTTTTGTAATCTTTTTTTTTTCATATGCCGCCAAATAGCAGCACGTGAAATTAAAATTTCTTGTGTTTGTTGTACCTTTAATGCAAGTTGCCGTGTTGAGACAGCAGAGTTCTTATGCACGTATTGTCCAACGGCGCGAGCGACACTTTGTGTAACCTTCGAAGGACGTCCATTCCCCTTTCTGTGCTCAACGGTTTTCGTATCTTGAATTTTTTTAAGGTTATAAGGTGACAGTACGAAAAAAAATGTTAGTTTTTTGATGTATCTCTTTTACGGATTGGACGCCGCTAAATCAGTAATGGAGAATTGTTTGTCGCTGTGCCTCTAGTCTAGAATTAACCATGATTGTAAAAGGGCGGGAGAGTAAACAATGGGTTGTTCTGAAATTTATATCTTTAAAACACGTTCACTGAATGGTAACTAATTAAAAATAAAGACGCGTTTATGATAAACAACGCATCACTTTGTTTATTTACAAAATAATTTCGATAGTAATAGTTCATCTGGCCACTTATAACTTAGCATCTTTTTCTACCCCATTTCCATTTCATAACAACAACCAAGATTATGCAGAAGCATAGCCTCATTCATTGCTTTCTTAGCATTTCTTCTAACCCAATTCCATCATAATAACAGCAAGTACCAAGATTATTCTGTACAAGCTGCATATTAATATCCCATTTAGCTGCCTTTCAATATAAGTTAACTGTCTTGTTACCATCATTTTCTACTCTCACTTCCATATTGATAGAAAGTGCCAAGGTTATACTGCACACAGAACTACCATATCCTTGTTCAGGTACTTTTCAGATATTCAACGATTGACAGTCATTTTAACATCATTTTTTTCTATTCCTATTTCCTCTATTTCTGTGCTTAAGATTACCCTGTGCAACAGCATTTCCCTGTTCAGCAGCTTTTTGGTATAATTCAACTGCTATTTTAGCATCTTTTTCTAGTCCAATACCATGTTGATAACATTATACTGTGCAGCAGCATGTCCCTCCTCAGCTGCTCTTTGATACAATTCAACTGCCTTTTTAAAATTCCAATGCCATGTTGATAGCACTGACCAAGATGATTCTGTGCAGTAGCATATCCCTGCTCAGCTGCTTTTTTGTATAACTCAACTGCTGTTTTAGCATCTTTGTCTAGTCCAATGCCATGTTGATAGCACTGACCAAGATGGCTTTGTGCAGTAGCATATCCCTGCTCAGCTGCTTTTTTGTATAATTCAATTACTGTTTTAGCATCTTTTTCTAGCCCAATACCATGTTGATAACATTGACCAAGATTATACTGTGCAGCAGCCAATCCCTGCTCAGCTGCCTTTTGATACATTCAACTGCTATTTTTGCATCTTTTTCTACTCCAATTCCGTCTTGATAGCAACAGGCAAGATTATACTGTGCATCAGCAAATCCCTGCTCAACTGCTTTTTGATATAATTCAACTGCCTTCTTACTGTCTTTTTCTACTCCAATTCTGTTTTTATAACAAGTGCCAAGATTATTCTGTGCAGCAGCAAATCCCTGTTCAGCCGCTTTTTGATATAATTCAACTGCCTTCTTAGAATCTTTTTTTATTCCAATGCCATGCTGATAGCAATAACCAAGATTATATTGTAATTGTGCAGAAGCAAATCCCTGCTCAATTGCCTTTTGATATAATTCAACTGCTCTCTTACTGTCTTTTTCTACTCCAATACCATCTTGATAGCAACAAGCAAGGTTATACTGTGCAACAGCATATCCCTGCTCAACTGTGTAATTCAACTGCTTTCTTTTCATCTTTTTCTACTCCAATTCCAAGTTGATAACAATAACCAAGGTAATTTTGTCCTAAAGCATAGCCATTTTGCACTGACAGTTCATACCAGTAGATTGCTTGATCAAGATTCTTTTCAACTTCTATTCCATATTCATGAAAAAAGCCAAGTAACCAAAGACATTGTCCACAAACACTGTGGCCTTTGAGTCTTTCAACAGGAGAATAATGCTGCTGATACCATCCACTCTGTAATAACCAGTTTTTAATCGACTTAGCAATCTGTTCTAGACTCCTTCCTTTCAGTAATCTTTTCTCATATATATTTGGCAACTCGTCAGCAAATGGATGTTTTGAAGTTCTTGTCTGTTGAACCATCGTGCTTAATCTATTAAATATCTGCTCACAAGATGGTCGTTTTTCAGGAGTATCATCCCAACACTCTGAATACAATGTAATATATCCTTCTAGAGTTCCCGAAACTGGTGCATCTCTCAGTCTGTAAGTTATGATATCTCGATCGTACTGGATCCCATTGCATGGTTGCTTTCTGCCAGAGATTTCCCATAACACTACTCCAAAACTAAATATGTCCGACTTTTCATCAACGCTTAGTAGAAGTGTCATATATGCATCTGGGATCAAGATACGGAAGGGTTCCTTTGCCGTTTGAACGACTTTTTTGTTGTAGAATCGGATCAGACGAGCCGAAATCCGTAATCTTCGCGACGCCGGTATGGATCAATACATTTTGAGAGGACTAATAATAAATCCGACAATTATTATATGCCACTCTAAAACGTAATACCTTTACTGTACAAGTTATAATTACCAAGTCTTTGTGCAGAATACCGCACTCGTGAAGATGTTTCAGGCCATTAATTATATTGATCCCGAGTTGACATCTTGTGAGCCAGTCCAGGTCGGCAGATTTCGATAAGTAAGATCGTAACGAACCACCGTCGGCGTACTTGAATACCATTACATATCTATTCATTGTATCTATTAATGAAGTTTCTGTTAACGCCATATAATAATGAAGACGCCGTGCGATTACTCAATGCCTACCTTTACTCACTCCGAGAAACCGGATAATGTTGGGATGATCGTCAACGAGGCGATGAATTTTAAGCTAACAGTATCGTTTAGGTAGTTTAAGTAAGGGAGAAAATACTCGAAATGTAACCGACATTATAATTGCCAACCTCCTTGACAAAGTTTTCAGTCATGCCATCTTCATTCTGTGAATGCAGGAGCTTGTATGCCACCGTTCTACCAAGCGTCTTCATTTTTGCTTTGAAGACTACTGTCAGTAAAGTCATCAAAGGAATAGAACCGAATGTTTCCGTCTTCAATGGCCTGCTTTTGTCGTTGCTAACTCGCATTATCTTATTGGCTGCTTTTACTTTCCGCTGATTGCATGCTCCACACATAATTAAAACTTATGGTTTGCATATCGAAATTATTGTTATTATCAGTTGCAAAAGAAGCGAGTATCGAAATAGTTTGGAGATAATATAAATATACTTAGTTATAAATATTTTGACTACTGTACGTAATGCTAATATGTGCCAGTGGGCTCGGCACGAGTGAAGCCTCCGCAGTCCGACGTGTTGCGCGGCCCTGCGAATTTTGTATCAGTAATAGTTGATTAGTAACCAGAATTAGTTTACGTATCATACTATGTTTATGCATGCGAGACTACCATGTTAGAACTTCGCTACCTGTCTGTAAAATAGTGAAAGGAAAGTATTCCCAGCAAAGCATAGTAACACGAATAAAATAAATTATGGATATAAACATTGTTAGTCAAAAAAGCAAATAGTAAATAAAAATAAATGTCCCATCTGTTGTTTCAAGTTCTAATAAAGATAACACTTCACTTGCATTTCATATTATCTTATGTTTACCAGTAACACGGATGCATAGTTTCGAGTTTCGTTTAGTTCTGACAACTGTCATGAACCTAACGGTACTTAGGGCATTGCGTTCTTTTCCGTCAGGTCAATTAATAAACGGACACAGAAAACACCCTCTACCTTTATTACCTGCTAGACTCAATATTATGGCATTATCAGCATATTCAAATCTGTAAAAACATACTTAATTTTTATTAAGCGTGTATGTTCGATTTATTGTTAACGACTATTTCAGGTGTTATGGGTCCGTTCTGAAATTCTGTTCCCTATTAAATATTAATGTGTTACGTAGATACAGTATGTGCGCTGTCACACAGACCCTGTACCTGACGATCGACAAATCGACATAATCAATGAAAGTATCATCTTATTCTTTTCTAACTTTTTGCACGAAATGAATATTGTAGTTGATTTGCCCTCACGCACTTTATCAGCCTATGAAAAGCTTTACGAAAGCGGCAAATATGCGGACCTTTCAATTCATGTTGGAAAGGAGCCAAATTGCAAAATATTTTTCACCCATACACTAATACTGTGTGCACAATGCTCATTCTTTGAGAATAGCTTAACCGGAAATTCAGGGACATCTAATGCTAAAGAGATTCAAAAAACTGCTATGATACTGGAGGATTTGGCACCTGATGTTTTCGAAATTTTGCTTAGGTAAAATTTATGTTTGTTATTATGCTTATATCAACATAATACAATACTCCCACAGATCATAATGGGGGTGACCCTAGCCATGCACTACTGCTCGGACCTAAGTCAGTATCTAATTGTCAGATAATAATAATTTCTTTTTCCGTAAATAAATTGCTTTTTTCTGCAGGTTTATTTATACTGGGCAAATTTCCTATGATTCCTGTAAACTTGTGGATTGGATTAGTCTTCTGGATGGAGTTATTAAACTTGAATTGCTTGATCTTCTCATTGCGATTGAAACTTATTTGATTGAGAAACAAACAGGATGGATTCAGCAGAATATCATTACACTTTATAAGTATGCTCTTTCTACCACCCCTTTGAATAGGCTTTTGGCTTATTGCAATCGGCTTATTGTTTCCCACCCAGATATTGTGTTTAAATCAAACGATTTTGCAACTTTACCAAAGGAGACCTTGATTGATCTTCTCAAAAATGATGACCTCAGCATGGAAGAAGATGAGATTTGGATGTCAGTTATGCAGTGGGCCATTAAACAAGTACCTGAGAGAGAACTTGGAAATGATCTAGATAATTG
>CAJVPJ010001319.1:0-10506 GCA_910592205.1 Paraglomus occultum | reverse complement strand
TATGCGTAACCTTATTTCGATGTTTGTATGTTCAGATGAGATCATAAACATAGGACGAAAATAGTTGCACAACTATGCCTAATATATAAAACGCTGAAGCCAAATTTCCGTTCATTTTCAATGTAATCCTGGCAGTCTTGAACTTGTTAAACGCAAACGGCTTGCCGTGTGAACAACTAGTAATACTAATATTGATGTCTCATTTAAATTCATAAACTACAGTCTTATAAACCACCCGTGGATATATCCAAGGGAGCGGGACAATTTTCCCTACTATGTCCCTATAAATTTTTGTATTACAACGATATCCCGATTTCCCATATAGAATATATTAATCATACTTTCGATGGTGATCACTAGCTATTCCCAAATAAGGCATTATTTAGAATAAATATAATAAGTATTAAAGCTATTCACATGTCACTAATGCGAGTATAACGGCTATATGAAATACTGATTTACCATGTATGGTATTACCCCTTACGCTCTTACTAAATCCATCATCCCTGACTATTTTAGTAACTAAAAATTTTATATTATCAGATATGATGAACCAGCGAAGCCTACCTATGTATGCAATAGTGTTGTATAAATACGTACGTCTGTCAATTTCCATACAAATGGTAAGGCAACACTCGGCCGGTAGAAATTATTTTTTAGAACAAAAAACTTACAACGAAAACGATATGAGACATAATGCGACAATCAGATTGGCGTTATCGCAAATAAATTCGTTGTCACTGTAATAAATAGTAGACTTATCTAGTGTTTAATAGTAACCTTTAACGAAAGTAAAATGTTGCCATCCATATCTTTCCTGTAACAATTATTCATGTGCCATTAAATGCAGAGTCAATTATACAATATGACACTGATTACTATAGATTAATCAGTAATTTTTATGTCCACAAGCTTTGATATGATTAGACTACTTTCAATATAGTTAGTATAAAAACAACCGATTTATTAGTTAATTACAATATTACTATATTAATTAATGTATATTTTAAAGGTTAGTTGATAAACGCTGTGCTGTTTGTTTACTAAGTTGTAATACAAAAAAATTAACGGACAACGACGACAGCATTATGTAATTAACTGCATTCATGTCTAAAATGGGTATGAGCGTAATGTAATTCAAAGGAAAAATTTAATAATAACATATCGTATCAATATACGTAATGATGACACGACTGGCTTACTGGTAATAGTATCAGGTACTTGTACTTTGAAAGCGTATGTTACATATATAATTATAATATAATTCCATAATAACAAATTGTATACGATAAATAATACAACCCTCATATTATCACGTTTACCCGATTAATTGTATAATCAGGAATTTACCTGCCAGGTCGCACAACCTGCCACGTCGTACGAGCTCAAATATTATTTTTTCATTGGATGCTCAGCTGGCCTCTCCTTCATAAATGGAAATATTATGGGCTGTACAACCTGGCAAGCTGTGTGACTTGGCAGGTAAATTCCCGATTATATTAATTGTGACGTTAAATAAACCTCATTTTTTCGTTATTTTTAAATACATTGTTAACTCGACATTAATTATAAAAAACACTCTCCACCTCTCTAAACCTGACCTTATCAACTTTACTCGATACTTTTCTACATAATGTCAAATCACACTTTCCGCGTTTATAAATTTGCAAGTCCAACATTATTCGAAACAGAACTACCAGTTCAACAAGAGACCGAATCTACCACACAAATTTTAAGGGTAACCTCACACATGAATATGGATGTAACCAGTCAACATGCCGACAATTCGACTAACGACCAGATATATTGCCTAGAAAATAGTACAGTCATTCCCCCATGGCATTTTAACACGCGTTTACGTAGACTATATACGAAATTCCAAAATGTAATTCTTTATCAACATGTCTGTGTGCCTTGCGTATATTGTGCAAGACTACTCTATCCTCAAAAAGCAAAATGGATTTTTTATAACAAGAATCAAATTATCCTCTACAAACTTATTTTCCCAAAATTGACCTAATTTTCTCTGGAAATGTTGAAAACCCAAAAGTCGCCGTTTGTTCCGGCTGTAAAACTAAGCCTAAAGAATACCTATGTCCACGTTTACATGAAATACCTTCAGAGATCGAAAACATTCCTATAATGCGAAGAAGATTTCTTTCCCCTGTCTTTCTCTATTGCTCTCTTGGGAGAAGTGCGGATGGCAACCCATATTCCGAATATCGCCAGCTAACTGGAGATATGAAATTTTCTCGAAATATGCGTACTCTCAAACTTTATTCTGGAACAGTAGGAGCGTTTTTGTCTAATGATAAAGAAGAGACCTGGCTTACACCAGACCTCATTGTAGCCGCTAGATGGCTTAGTCAGAATAATTGTTATATTAAGCCACTAACAGAATATATAACATCTTATTCAATAAACTCGGCAAAAATATCTCAAACTTTCCCCACCGCTCAACATATATCCAATGATACGAGAGCTCCCCCATTCTACGAAAGAGACGTAGTAATGCCAAACAATGACTTCCCATCAGAGATACATGATGAAGATTTTCATTATATACGTCTCATGGCAGGATTTGTACATAACTCTAGTAACACCACTCTTCCACTTTCCTTTAACGACCCAGAACTAGAACCCCTATTATTTCCCGATTTGTTTCCGAATGGAAAAGGTCACTATCATGAACTTAAATCGACACCTAATAATAATACAATCAAAATAGAAACATATGGGAAATACATTAAACATAGGCTGTTATGCGTTGATCCCCGTTTCCGACTACATCCGTACTGGCCCTCCTGGTCTTACATGCAACTCGAAAAATTCAGAAATCACCAAAACACTACACGTCTTTGGAGACAAACTCAAACACCTAATGTCTCTAAACCGCCAACCGCAGCAGAATTAATAACACAAAGTATATACGATAATAAACCGAAAATTGATGAAACTAAGACAATTACCTTACCTACATTCTTGCGCACTGGCGATACTTATTTTCATGAAAAATTATTGCATGTAAATGCTATGACCGACGAATTCGGTCTACCTAAACTTTTCATTACTTTAACTATGGCTGAGGGTAAATGGACACATCTAAAAGAAATCCTCGAAACAACAGACAACGGTGATCCACTTCCTAGTAATCGACCTCTCCATACCACGTTATTCTTCGTTCATCTAAAGCAGGAAATAAAGAATAATGTTTGGTCAAAACCAGAAAATAGTAGATGGGGTAAAATTAAACACTTTTTCGAACGAGTTGAGTTCCAAAATCGTGGGGCTGCACATACCCATACATGTTTATGGGTTTCTGCAGAAATTGACGAAATGATAGCTCACAACGTCATTCGTGCAGACTTGCCTAACCCCGAACTAGAACCTGAGCTATATAATTATGTCAAACAACATCAAAATCCACACCTGTAACTATAGCAAATGTGGAGGTCCAGCACCCCCAGGACATACGTGCAAAAAAAATTTTCCTCGACCATTTGCACGAGAAACCTATTATAAAACGGATGAACTACGATATATATATCGATGCGTAAAACCTGAAGATCAATGGGTTGTCCCTTACCACCCAGAGACACTTATGTTTTGGAATGCACACATCAATGTACAGTATGTGACGTCAAGAGGACTCGGCAAATATTTAACAAAATATGTCGCCAAAGCAGAACCATCCCATATTTTCAATATATCGGATGGCGACCATTATAGAGAACACATAATTGCACGCCGATTAAGTTCTATGGAATGCATGTTTTTATTACTTGGGGAAACTATATGTAATTCTTCCGTTCAAGTAAAATATCTTCCAACTGACCACCCATCTACCCGTATTAAAGCAATAAAACCGATATTTGCTATTACCGATGAGAATGAAGACCCGTACTGGAAAGACTGTATAGAGAAATATTTTGCCCGTCCAAATAATAAAAATTTCAATAAGCTTACATACCCCGAATACTTTAAAAACTACCATCTACTTACAAAAAAACCAAAGTCCTCATCCAAAAAAACTAACAAAGGCAAAAAAGGTAAGCACATTAAAATTAAATTCTATACTCTACCAACTAACTAACATAAAAATTTCTATAATAATAATAAAATAGTTTATCAAGACGCATTCAACTATTTTGTCGTTGAAAGAACAAAACCTCTGGTAGTTAGGTTCCGATATTTAAAAGTGGAAGACGGGGAATCGTTTTTTTATCAACAACTGTTATTAAATCTACCATGCAGAAGAGAAGACGACCTGAAGGGAGGTTTTGACAGTTATAGAGACCATTATCTCAGCCTTCATCCAAACTTTTTCAATAATTCCCATACAAACTTAACAGCTTCAACTCAACACCTTATGCAAATTCAATTCGACCAAACCATGACAACCTTGCTAGAATCTTTAAACGCGAGCATGTCACCACGTATACAAAATATTCTCCAAATTCAATTAGACTCACTTAAGCGCCTCCCTCCAATCGTCCCTCATATGGTAATGTTAAATTTACCAAAAAAACAATATCAAGTTCTCAACATCATTACAACAAATCTTGGTCCACTGAAGTCAAAAAGGTGGCCTTTCTTCTTTCTTACTGGATCTGCAGGCACAGGAAAATCACATTTAATTAAAATAATCGTTAACTGGCTAAACCTAAGCAAAGCAAAATACTTGCTCCTAGCACCCACAGGCGTTGCAGCCCAAAATATCGGAGGTGTTACGATACATTCAGCATTACGCATTACACAATCAGAATCTGGCTTCCATACACTTGTTCATCATGATCCCGAGATTAAGAAAATGTTACTAAATATCCAAACAATAATCATTGACGAAATATCGATGGTATCCGCCTCTCTCTTTACATTTATTGCAAACTTGTTTGCAAAACTACATGAAAATAATGTAGCGTTCGGCGGAATTAATGTTATTGTTGTTGGAGACCTTGCCCAACTTCCTCCTGTTCGAGCATCCCCGGTATTTTATTCATCGGTATGGTCACTTTTCTATCCACTTTTTCTACGACAATCACAAAGACAACATGAAGATAAAGATTTCTACAATATGCTTGAAAAAATCAGATTCGGAAACATTTCTCAAACAACCTGGAATAAACTTTTAAAAAAAAACTGCAGACTATACTGAAGATAAGTCTTTAGATACTCTATTGACAATAACACATATAGTCGGTCTTTGTGAAACGACTAACACAATTAACCGAACTATTTGTAATGCTCTCCCAATAGAAAACGATTGCTTCTTTATCTCAGAAGCACTCGATTTCCAAAACGGCGTACAATTGTCCCATCAAATATCACAAACAGAATTCAAAACTAAAACTAATTTACCACCAAGTGTTCGTCTTCAACAAGGAACACGTGTTATGTTTTTAAATAACACATTTATATACGAAGGTATTTGTAATGGTACAATTGGCGTAGTTGTCGACATTGACAAAACAATTCCAAAAGTACAAGTAGCGTTTTCTACTCATGAAGGTGTTACGATGAAATGGGTTACACGACATACATCATACTTTCTCGCATTTGGACAACGAGCTTCCCGTACTCAGTTTCCTCTTCAAAATGCTTTTGCGTTAACCGTCCACAAAACGCAAGGTATTACACTTCCCAACGTATCAATTGCACTCGATTCTCAACTATTTTCTCCAGGACAAGCATACGTTGCGATAAGCAGATGTCCAACATGGAATAATGTTCATATAAGCAGTCTTCATCCAAACGCATTCATAACTGATCCCGAAATTATAAAAGAATATGAAAGGTTAAAGACATTAGCATCTCAACCATTACCGATGCTTTAAACTTACTTTACATTTTTTATTTTCTTTCTCTCACAAATTAACGTAACACATATTATCTACAATAAATTACCACGTTTCCAATGAATCCGACCGTAATATTTTTTTACCGTCAATCAAACGGATAACTGCTTGTAATAATATGACGTAATAGTAATATCAAAAATTGCAAGCCCAAACCCTTCCTCACTAGCGCTAGCGCAAGA
Organism: Paraglomus occultum; assembly: GCA_910592205.1. Classification (NCBI taxonomy): domain Eukaryota; kingdom Fungi; phylum Glomeromycota; class Glomeromycetes; order Paraglomerales; family Paraglomeraceae; genus Paraglomus; species Paraglomus occultum. The sequence goes on along the minus strand of CAJVPJ010001319.1, from coordinate 4,469 downwards.
TAACAAATCATAACATTTGTAACCAATTAGGAAGCGATCAGTAGTACAAATGCCACGCACACAACCTAATCTTCACAACAACCGACAATAACCTGCAGATAACAATTACATTAGTATAAAAACATTTAAAATAATTATATACAAATGTAACAATTAGTTAAATTAATCACTAATCCTCCTTTCTATGCATGATTCTTCACCTACTAAAACAAACAAATATTTCCAAATAATAATAATAAAATTCCTGAAATAATCATACAATCTAACAATCAAATTACTACAACTTAACTAAATCATTTCGATTACGTACCTTCCCAATGACCTGACCAAAATTCCTCACACCAAACATTCCCACCACTCTGGTACAACTATTAATTAGATCAACTCAATAAATAACTGTGTGACAATTAATCATTTTTGTATCCCGTATCATCTTAAAACTTCAATTTTTCATTAATAAACAAACTCGTGAGAAACATGCATACACACCCTTGAGAAGTTACTATTCGTTTATTACAAACAATAATCCACAAATAATAACTAATGTGGGAGCTTTTAGAAAAAATCCCCGAAACCCAAAAACTTATTTAAAAATCCCCCGCAACAGTCTTTTCCTTCTCAATTCCCAACACGGGTCTAAATTCAACAAGTAAGCGCAAACCCTCCCATATTAACAAACTTTCGCTACATCAACAAATTTTCGCTATATCAACAAAACTTTCGCTATATTAACAAACTCTCCTATATCAAAAAACTTTCATCCCTACAACTTCCCTCACAAACAATTATGATCGCTCATATCTCAGCAATCTTATACATCATTTCTACCACCGAACAACCACTCCCCAAAAAAACCTTACAAAAAGGAATAGCTGCTTGTAAAACCAACAGCAACGGCGATTTTTTAACTCTCAAATACACTCTTTGGTTACCAAACACCATTAACGACGACGACGATAATTACATCGAAAAAATTCACCAAGAAACGACCTACTTCACAACAGGAAAATTTACTATACTACCAGACAAAACTTTAGAGCTTGTCATATCATCTTGCAAAACTCTTCCAATAACCAAAGAAGCAATACCAACCTGCAAACCCCTAATATGCCTACTGGGTAAAGTAAAGGAATCCTGCAACACGACAACATCGGGCTATCATATGATATTAGAAGTAACACCGTACTTATCCGCCGACATGTGCGCACCAATCGACGTCGTATTAACGCACCCACCAGAAGGTCGTCTCAAAAATACATTTACAGCGGCAAGAAAATACTCTACGATACACTGTAATGGCGAATTATACGTAATAGAAGGACAACTATATTGCGACGTCATAGAGATACAATTTGTCAGTGCCAAATCTGAACCTACAACACCGAGTAATATTCCCTGGAAAACAAACAACAGCGAAAGTAAAAGCAAAGCAGAATAGCTGCTGTCCACCAAACTATACAAATCAAACAACCAACTACAACAGTCAAAAAAGAACCAACGGACAACACTCAAACACCAACAAAAGTAACAGAAATCTCCCGATCTACCATCAAAAGAAAAAAAGACCAACTAACCGAAACCGACGACACAACCAAGACGTCGACCAACAAAGAACCAATAGCAAAACGAACCAGAAATAAAAAAACCACTTAATCATGACAAATATAATTCGTTTACTTTTACTTTACCACTCTCTTCTACTTTAAGTTCGGCTAATAAAGTATCGGCTTCACTACCTTTTTCCACTTTAACTGTGGCTTTTTTACTTTATCTAATAATTCCGCGGTATTTTGTAACTTAGTCAAATCTAGATTACCACTATCATCATTAAATTTTGTAGCGTTTTTAAAAATACTGTTTTGTTTTCTTATTGCGTTTATTGTCATCTATACGCGCATCATCATACAAAAAATAAAACAAAAACGGAAGTTAAATTGATTATGTCGCATTTTGGTAGGAAATCATGTCTCCTACAATAAAATTCCATCCTACCAAATTTCCCTAAACAAACTCAATTGCATAAAACCGGCCGATGAAATCGGCCGCCAACACTGGACACTTCTAGTTATTTGAAAATAGTGATAATAATATTAGTGGGTAAATTAAATTTTGCTACTATCAGTTGCGGAAATGGACATTACACTACAAATAGCGGTGATAATATGCAATATTGTCAATTGTGAATTGATTTGAAACATTTACGTACAGTATAGCATTAAATCTAGATATATCACATTTTACAGTCACAGATATTTTTCAGTCATTATCTATAATAAAAACTGTCTTTACAACGAATACTTTACACCGAAAATTCTTATTCGGAGTGAGCATTCCTGAAGTTAGTGCGACCATAAGTTACACTTTTCCTGCTAAACTGGTCAAATTGAGTAGCTGAATACAATATATGTTGAATAGTTACAACGGCAGAGTAGACGAGAGGATTCACTTCTTCAATTACGATGCCAACCAAGTTGGAAAAGAACGTTCTAATACTAAGTGATCTCTTAGACGTATTTCTGGTAAATCTTGTTCCAGTCTCAGTATTGGTATTCTTGTCGAGCACATCTTCGTTGCTTGTCAATGTTATGATTAGAATATAGTTTTGTCATGTCACAATAATATTCACATAATCTTGGTAGGTCAGCATACAAAAATATGGCTGGTGTAAAGTATTTATTATGAATTATGGACATTATGTTAAATTGCCATTAGGGATACGAATAATTTGAATGATTAAATTGGGGAAAAGTATATTTCCGCAATTACACTTGCAGGTTTGTTGCAACCTGCAAACTGAAATTATAAGCCGGTTCCAATAAATCCATAAATTTTGGCTCTGCCGCAATCATAATAGCTCGTCATTCATTTCGTACTTAGATAGTTTTCTCATTTCTTTCAATTTTTCATTCGCAAGTTGGGGATTTCGGACTTTGTAATATGCACTTAAACTAAATTCGATATAAAAATACCCCCCGTCAGAATAAATAGAAAAACATGAAGATTGAAAGCGTTATCCGAAAGCTCTTTCGTTGCGCCTACGCCACACGGCCGCATCTTTATCCGTTTACTACGATGTACCACATCGAAACACTTTTAAAAGATGAAAGACCAATGGAATAAGAATACTATAATGGTATGTTCTCTTTTAGTAAAAGGTGATGCGTGCATGTTACCTGATAATGCAAGCAATCATCAAATCGTTTTGCTAATAACATGAAAGGCTGAAAAAGTTTCGCCAATTAAAGAAGACTGAGAGAGTGTAGATTATGCTTTAAAGTGAAAACGATATATATGTAAAAGAGAAGGAAAAAAAACCAAATTTTTGTGTTTGTTTTATTTTTTTTGCCTTTTACAGCTCTCGTTGGTATTGTCTGGCGCTTCGTCGACATCTTTATTGACTGTGGAATGAGTCTCGTTTCTTGTCAGCCGCTTTTCCGGGACATGTGGTTTGGAGATAAGATGTGTTGTTTGTGCACAACCTCTATTCGCTTATTATTATTGACAGAAAATTTAAATACAATCTTTGGTTTGACATTTACCACAGATTACTATAGCCGAAATCTTCCAATGTCGATCCTACAAACGAAAACTCCAATATAGTACTCCTTCATATGTAATCAATATACCTGTAAATTAGACGATTAAGTTTTTCTGGGTGGCGTTGATTAATCTGCATAGTCTGCCTGTTGTGAGATGTACGATTTCATTAACCAGACGTGTTTTTTTTTCGCATACCGTAATGAATAGTCTTGGTCAAGTTTTCGTAGTTACTGGAGAGCTCATTACTTTCCCAATAAATCTAGCAATCTTGGGTGACTGGAGACATTTCGTGGTGCTCATTGTACATTGGTAGCAATACATGTGCTATGTGACGTGTCCAGGGTACTATTTTTGATTACATACAGTACGTAAGTAGATGCTTCCGCTCCGCTTTGTAACGCGTCTCCAACCGTTGATATGTCTTATTGTCGTCGGCTGTCTTTTTCGGTAATAAAATAAGTGAACAGTATTCGTGGCTCGTCATGGTTTACATGGGCTCAATGCATGGCCCTTTTTGTAATGTGGAAGTTATTCACAATGTCAATACTCTCTTCGACGACATATAAACAAGTGAAATGGAAGCAGGCATAATTTCCAATACAAATAGGATATTTATGCTTTTTAAATTAACATTTACGTATTAGTAATTGTGCGAAAAATACTAAATTTTTATTGTTGTCATATGGTGTTGGTTGTTGTTTTGTTTTGCTTATCGTTATTATTATTAAACAGTAGTGGTAATTTTCTTATTTTGAGATTAGCAATAAACACCCGTTATGGCGTTTGATGTTGGACTACGCTTAATACGTTGTTATTAATCGGCAGTGGCGTTGGTTAAAAAGGATTAGGCTTAATACGTGGGGGGTTCAAAAAGTTTTGACACAGTGTACATATTTCAGCAACCACTGATCGTCTCAGCTTTATAAATA
>CAJVPJ010001318.1:0-10521 GCA_910592205.1 Paraglomus occultum | reverse complement strand
TTAATGTCGTTGATTTTTTAAATAATAATAAAATAATAGAATTATAATAATATAGGTCACATGACTAATGTAAGTCTCCCTCCTATACAGTCACCCCCCCATACAGTCACAGGTTTTATCCGGTCCCGACTGTGTGACTATAAGGGAGGTTGACTGTATTACGAAAATCTTTCAACAATGCTGCAATTGTCCATTGTATTTAGAGTGACCAATGATAGTTGATGCACAGCAACGCGCATTTGTCTATTTAAGCATCATCACAAGATTTTATTTCAGCACTAGAGTCGCTTACTTTCACAAAGCCAACCATAACGCACAAACAAGACATCAAACAATTTTATAAACAACGCTTTGCAAAAAATGTTTACATTCACAAACGAATTTTTCAACGGAGCATGAACCGGCTTCGTTCTTGGTTTATTGGTAAATTGGTTAATCTGTATTAGCCAATTCAATCGTACTGGCGTAATATATAAGACTGGAAAGTCAAGAAATTTGCGACTGATAACAAAACTGTCAGCAAACAACACCGACTCGCCAGAAGTCGAAACGCTGTGGAATGATTTTAAACGATCATATGACAAAAGAATTAAAATTTTTATTTAACAAAATGGCGTTCGAAATTTATAAATTACTTAAAGAAAAAGCTGTTGCGGCTTCTACGATACGAAATTTTTATCTTCGAAGAACAACTCCGCGGAAAAAGACCATTGAGGCAATCCAACGTTGGATCGACGAAGAAAAGTACCACTCAGATGGAGACGATAAATGTAAAGAAATAGACGATAGTGATGATGTTATTAATAATAGTAATAGTAAAGGAGATAATAAAATTTAAATTTGCACCGGAGTGACCAAAGAATAGGTTATACTCATTAACGGCTTTGGGTCCGAGTATTTTCCTCCCATGCAATCACTCTAGTGCTTTACGATTATTTGTATTTGCGCATTCAATAATTGAAATAATAAAATTTATGCTTACGAAAAAAATTGAAATATTTTTACGTTGTTTGACATTTTTAATTTTAATGTGTCAAAGCTCAACGGATGCGTTTAAGCAGTTTTTTATCATGACTATAAAGAACGATTTTTCGTTTATTATTATAGGTCGTTCGATCAGTGGAGGCCTTTTACGTTAACCTGCTTTCCTTCACCTTTCTTCAAGTTTTCGTTTCTTTCTTGGTTTATCATGCGTTGGTGTTAATGCTCGTTTAGTAGTTATGATTTTCCGTTCCTCTTGATAAATTTCATAAGTAATTTTTTCTTGATCTAGATATTCCTGAAGAGTTTGGGTATTATTAATTTTAAAGACATAAGGTGCAATTTTTTCTCCTTGCTCTTTCTTTAAAATGCTTCTAATAGTGCTGTAATTTTTGGGTTCCATAGTAGATTTAATGTATATCAGTTTCATATTATAATTTTATATAGAGGTAATCCTATATATATTAACCCTGTTTTGGTTTATAATCATCCCATTTTGGTGTGATAAAGTGAGCATTAAAATCAACAAGGCAAAACATCATGTCACCCCGATCAATTTTGCAGTCACATCACAATCAGTCCCTCATTTATAGAATGTTCACTTTGTCTGGTTTTGTTGCAGTCTGCCCCAAATGTTCTTTTGTAAGAATAATTGCATAACCAGGAAATTTGTCATTACATAGTTTAGCAATCACTTTACTCTTTTCAATAACAATACCATCTTTATTTGAAGAAAGAGCTTCATTAATTTCTTTTTCTTGTTCAGGAGTAGCTGATTTGTAATGTTCTCTGCCCCACATCACATAATAGGATGTTCACTTTGTCTGGTTTTGTTGCAGGATGCCCCATTTTTTGGCCTCCCTGAACATAATTTTGGCTCAACGGAAGCTGACACTGAAAGTTCTTTTGACATTTTTAAACGAAGTGGGTACAACAATATGCGTTACTATTATCTTATGAAGCCAATACACACTTGAACGCCCTTGGACTGAGTTCGGGACATGTCTCAGTTCAGAACCCAGTCACTCAGACAGTACAACAATACTGAAGATGATGTTAGCCAGTACTAGTGAAAGTAGCTCCGCTACATAGTTTAGCAAACTAACGATCAAGTTAGAGACGTTGGTAAATTAATTCGGAGTAACCGTTACCCGCGAAAGCCTAAGGTACTCGAGTAACCCGGTATCGTTTACAGGAATGTTGAAAAATATCAGCATTTCACGAGACTGTTAAGGCACGTTCGTTACTTAACGGTAAAAGAGCGTAAATCGTTGGTGCAAAATGTCGGCTATTTACCCACTGAATGAAACGAGCGAGTTTCTAATACCGGCGTCTGTACAATGCTTTTATCGCATAATAAATAAACATTACAAAACGTTTGTAACCAATTAGGCATTCTATGAAGGCATGATTTATGTTGCACAGTCTCTAAAATACTGACACTCAGATGTTCAGACTCTTCTCCACCCCTTATTGTCTACTACTACTGGATTTAGATTGCCAATTCCGCTTGGTACCTCTAATGCTAATGCGAGTTGCCTGAACCAATGTTTTAGCCGCTATAATAAAGTGTTTACTATTACTAGTTAAATATGTTCTCTGATTCTTGCATAGATTAATATATTATTGGGTTGATTTGTGTGGCAATGACCAACTTCTTAGCCTGGTCTAATTGATGTGCGCCACTGGTCGTACGCCGTTGCGCCGTTGTGAACTGCGTCAGCATGCGTCATGCGTCATTATTACGAACATAATTCGTGGTATCACATCTTATCCATCAGAAATTAGAATCGTGTGTGGCAATTTCGTTAAACGATCGATAGGCCTTGCAAGAATATTCCCGAATTTGATGCAATACTGTCGACACTTCCAGAACGCGCTCGCTCGCTGTAACAGGACATAAAAAAACCAAATCAAGCTTACGTAAATATGCTTCATTCGAGAAAAACGCAGAAGACTATTTCTAAACGCAATGGCTACAAATAGCCTATTTACTGCCAGTGGGTAGTAGTATATCACTTGAAAAGATAACTCGCTACGATCATCCAACGAGTTCGACTGTTTGCTTCTCCCTTTTTCGTACGACTGGATGACACATGCCGTATCTCTCACATAATTAAGCATATCCAATTTTTTTACGCCTCTTGGAAATCTATTCAACTAGAAAAACTAAAGTCCATAGCAACCGAACGAGTGATTTGCAGAGTTAACTACGCAATGTAATGCGGGGCTGGGTTAGCAACAGACGAAGCTCTTGCTGACGGAACATCTATATTCCGCGTCATACTAATCGTCTGCGACAACGATTACGACATTAGGGCCACCATCTGTCCGTTGACCACATCAGGAAAATATCTTCTCGGTAGACGCACCAATACGAAACACCATTTCAGCAGGACCCTTGTTAGTTCGTAAACTAAAAATATCATATATGGATGAGTATACGTACATGAGACCCTTCCCCTGTCGAAGAATAAAAGCCTCATAAATTATGTGACCATGAAAACTCTTCTTACCACTATAACGTTAGTTGTGAAAATGATAATACAAAATAGAACATTGTACATGATTACATCAGATCTTGGACAACCAACGAACAATATCGACTGGATGATGATGTTGCTGCGTCAAATACTTTTTGAGAATGAACTCGGATAAGGAAACACATACAGCAATTAAATATACAGCAGATAGAATTACCCCCAATACACAGTATTACAAATACTCTCCCACACGCAACATGCCTTTTAAGGTACTAAATAAAGAATGTAACATTGTACACGCCCTTTCCATATATAGCATATCGAATCTTGTACTCAGAGATAACAGAAATGTGGGAATTGTTGGGGCTTGAGTTACCGTTAACTATCATAATTGGGAACAACCGTTTATCTACCGCGAATAAAAAATGAATATTATCAACGTTCTGGTTGTTACAATGTGTGCCTTTTCATCATTATACATGATTGTCGTATGATTGTAGGATTTCATGGATCGACGGTGGGATGATAGACGATATTTCGTAATGGGACACATTAATGGTCTAATCCGCTCACCAGATTGCTACAGTTACACACGCAAATTAATATGATTGGTAGTAAGTTTTAATTTAATTTTTTTATATTACGTGCATAATTTATATAAATATGCACAAGGATCAAACTTATCTTATCAACAAAAGAACAAACCTTTTTATTTTACCGTTTTACCGAAGACTCGCAATAAGTAAACCTACCATATTCTTTGCATTTACCCTATACACAAAATGTTGGCCGAGCGTCCTCTATCGTTTTTCAGCGCTCACGAATTCGATAACAATACACACACGCTTCCACGGCGAGCGAGTATTGGTCAAAAGAAATTCATTTCTCGCACCGAAGTTGGAAAGTTATTGGCTACTCTACTAAAATATAACCGTCCTCACTCAAATGCAGGTAAGATACAATCGAACGACTACAAAATTATTGATGACTAAGCCAAACCTGATATAATTTGCTGTTTTGTCTGTCTCCTATAGTCGTATTGGCAATAAAACCATCCGCTACTCTTATTGGTGCCGAAATTGCCAAGTCATTAGAACTACCACTTGACCTTTTCCTTGTCCATTCATTCAAAGTAGACGACCTGACTGTTGGCGCCGTTGCCAACGGGTGGGACGATGTCCTATTGAAAGACCAAATAATAAGGTACGCATTTACGTTCGGAAAAATGACACCATATCCCATCGCTTGCATCCTTGTTGATCTTGTTCGTTTTGTTTAGTGGGTGTCGAGTCTCTGAGGAAACACTCAAGCACTGCATCGATATTGCCCGTAACGAACTTAATTACAAGGCACAATTATATTCTCCTCTCAATCTGCCATTACCAGGCGAGGACGGAACGGTGATACTCGTCACCGATGGCATTCAAACTGGTCAAAATGCTCGCTGTACGATTGCAATACTCCGGAAGATGGGTTACGGTGGTAGAATCGTCCTTGTTTCTGGGGTTATTGGATCGGATGCACAAAAGTCGTTTATGAAAGAATGCGATGATGTTATTGCGCTTATTTCTCCTCGGATTGTGGGCGGAGTAGACAATTGGTATAGTGACAGTGAAGTAAAAGATGATGTTGAAGAGATAAGAAGAACACTTCGACAGTGTGACTAGCGCACGAAAATGGAATAACAGCAACCAATCATCTGATAGAGGGGATTTGTCATAAAATTTGAGAAATAGTAATTTACTTTCTTGTCTATGTTTTTCTGTATTATAATAAAAAATGCAAAATGTGTCATAAACTTGTAGCAACGGAACGTTACTCAAATTCATTAAAATCCCAGTTTTCTGCAACTTTGATTCCTACCATTGTATTTATCAAGTAACATTAACTAACGTAAAGCAAGCAGTTGTACAAAGTCTTTCTCATCTCCGCTGAATTCTATCTCTTTTGTTCTAGAAAAATGAACAAAAAACTTGAGGGAAAGATATTAAATCATTACGTCATTTATATGCTTCGACTTACGGCATCTGAAAGGGTAATGGTTATATTAATACGACACTTCCGGATCAAATTCAGGATTACATACAGAACGACCCAATTTAGCTTATTGTGTACATCGCTGACAAAGTGCTTTCAGTCAAATTGTCAACTGTAAACGCACAATGATGACAACTAATAGTAGCCAAATATTATCTCACTCATTATATTTATACTCTGATTTTCTATTCTGGTACATGTTAATGTCTCAATAAATAACATACACTGAGGAAAAACCTTCGAACCATGAAAAGCCAGTGAAATGGATGAAGAGGATAGCAGACACTTATTATAAGAGTTGGTCATCCAAGTCAATATTAACGTCAGAAACGCAGATTGAATTCCTCGTAATGTTTCAGGTATGATTTACAGCACATTTCATCGGTCATTTGATTTCTATCTACTTATTACAATGCAATAAAACGTAAACTATCGAGAAATCGGTTTAAATTGTCTCATGAAATTAACGGTGGACATTAACTCTAAGTTGGACTATCAAGAAAGTTGAACACAACACGTTTAAAACATTTCTGCAACCGAAGCTTTGTCAGTAATAAAGCAATTAGTTCGGTATAATGGCTAGGTGCAATTCCTTCGATCATAAACCGAACAACGACGTGGAAACAGATTTTCATTGATATTTATTACAAGTGTAATCCAAATTGACAGATCTACGATTCTACGAAATAATTGTAATCATCAAGTATTCATACATGTGTCATCGGTGATGTGTTTTATCCCACACATTACTCTCACTCTTAGATGTCAAAGACAGTGTGTCCAGCTGGATCTCCATCATTAATAATTATATCATCAATCTCATCCCAATTGACATCATCCATATTGAGTTCATCAAAATTAGTTGTATCTTCATTTTCCTGTTCTTTCTTGTCAGATGACTTCGACTCTTCGTCTGGTTTAGGTTCATCCGTTTTGTTTTCTATCTCTACCGTATCTTTTTCGGCAGGCACCAAACTCTCCACTAAATCATCCGAGACTGCAAACGCGCGTTCGGAGATATGTTTATTAAAATCAGTTTGAGCTTTACCTTGTGGATGATAATACTTGCAATCTGATCTGCGACATAGAATACCAAATTTGCACTGCGATGATGGTAATAATATTAACTTATGCTGTTCACGGCACGCTCAAAGCCACAAGTCTGAAATTACTACTTACCGGCATTTTTGAGGCATCTATTTTGTCCCATGGGTGAAGAAAATGACATCTCGGCCGTTTACAGTTACCACCGTTGCGACACGGTACCGATAGCTTCTCAGACTCACTGTTAGACCATACACAGTTCATCAGAATGTATACTCTAATGCAATAAAACAATCATCTGAATTCCATACTTGTAGTCAATATGCGTATATGGACACGATGGATTTACACAGTTGGGATAATATCTACATGGTTCAGGACCGTCAATGGCTATATTAAACAGCAAGAAAACGTTATAGCAATGATGACAAAAACGACAAGCATAGAAAATAACAAATGGAATAACCATCTTATACTCGATAATACAAATCTCACCTGAAGCAGGACTAAGATGAGAAAAGCGACATTTGGGATTAACACAACGACTTCCAAATTTACATGGCACGTCGAGAAGAGTCGTAAAATATCCACTACCACTTCCTATGGCGGCAGGACTTTCGTGAGCAAATTTACAATTAGGCTGTAATGAAAGAATTCATTTTTTAGTGAGAAATAACATGGGCAAAACAATACATAAACCAATAACATAAGTAAACCTCAAATAATAACTAAGTGTAATGTCTACTAACATTCGCGCAATTGTCTCCAAATTTACACAGAACAGCTGTCTGTGAAATAGAAGCGACATCCAATAATTCGGATGACATCGAATTCATGCTTGTAGCCATCAATGTAGCCGTAAATGAGGGTGTGGTAGTTGATTTTGTGGTTACATCACTAGTCTGATTAGCCAAGCTGTTTTCATTCTGCACAGAATGTTCACTACTACCTTCTCTAATTACACCTTTAATTTCACTCTCGCCTACTGTGCTTCGGTTCATACCAAACATTCCATTTGCACGTGGAAATGCCTCAGCAGCATATGCATAGCTAAAGAGACCCATCCCATATGATTGATCAGCAGGATGTATAAAAAGACACGACTTTGGGGAATTAGGGCAAAACGGAAACATGCTGATAAAGCGAATTAATATATCGTTCAAAAACAAAAAAAATTGATGGCGCAAGGAGAAGCCAGTCTGTTGATGAGTACGTAATTACTTACTGACATATCTCTGTAGGATGATAAAACCTGCAGGACGACCCAAGATCACAATTAGGCCAATTACGACATCTCGAGACCTTCTTGTCGGAGGGAACATCAGATGGCATGACGGGCGATGTCACATTAGAGCCTTGTAAAAAGGCAGGATTAATGTATGCAGTTGTCATACCGCCCTTCTTCCCAAGCCTATCTAGTATACTACGATGCTGATTATTGCCGTATCTTGAATCGACCGCGCGTGATTCGTTCCCTGATGAAATATGTTAACAAACTGATGTTTACTATGCATTTCATGCCAGGGAAATCGTCGACAAACATTATAATCGAAATGATATAACGCGAGATTTACCATGCTCTCGACGTGGTGTTGATTCAGGGGAAAATCCGTCGTGCGATGAACGATCCGTTATTGAACTGTCAACGGCCACAGATAAGTTGTTATAGTGATATATATCGGCGTCATGTGAACGAGACTGTTCCAATGCCGACTCACTTTCAACTCTGCGAGTTTTACGTTTCTGATCTGAACTAGATTCATGGTCAGTGTACGGGCTATGCTGTCGTTTATTATTCCGAGGTGTCGTATCTTCACTTTCTTCTAATAGTCATAAGCAGTCACGTATAAATATTGCGTCATTACATGCAAATATTCTTTAATAGAAAATGCCTGTATGATCGATGTTCACACTCGTGTTTTTTGCTGTGTTTCAGCATTGGTAATGATAATAGTAAATTAGCTACCTATTTGATCACTGGATCGTCGTGCACTTTTACGTGCGTCCTTTACTGCATGCATAAATAATCGCGCGGAAGAGCGTACAGGGCTAAATCTAAAGAATCGTATTTACTCATTATATGCGAACGTAAAGTGAATTTATGAGTGGGATGCAAACCTGTGAGACGAGCGTTCGTTAGAGCTTGAAATGGTCGAGCGGAAGCGTCTTAGTTCTCCTGATTCACCAGAGGGCATGTCTGTGCAAGGAAAACCAAATCGACTTCAACTAGTCCGACACAGTATAAATGACAAGGGGAAAGAGGGTTGGATTAAAAAATTATCGGGCAATAGAAAATTGTCGGTGATCATATGATTGCACAGTAGGGGTGAATATTTAAGGAGAGAATTCTTTTACTCTACCCCTGCCCTGCTGAATCTAATTGACCACAGTTCACCCTACTATTGGTATCAGTGTATGTTATTATGTAGCGCAATCCAAATCGAAGGATTTAAACCACATGTTTTCCAGATTTATTGTTAGAATATTATCTAAGCTCCAGCTTAAATTCGCTTATCGAATTTGCTTGCAATTCTAAAACCGTTCTTCCCAATTTGATGTTCTGTCCCCACCGATTTAGATGCTTTAGTCAACGACGAACTTGCTAACTTTAAACTGTTCCCGTAACTGGATTTTCGTGATCTGTCTGTTTCTGTAACTAGTCTACCCCAAATTGATCGTTATCACATTGTCTAATTAGAGTTATTTGTGCGATTTAAATTGAGATATTAATATTGGATTAATATTGATGTTTACATAGTAATAGTAGGTCACCTGTCTAAAATGACTTCATTCCTATAACTGAAACTTGTTTTGCATAACGCAAATTCTTACCAAAATTCACAGTATACAAGCGTATTACTGAGAAAATGCAGCTGGGAGGGTCATTCAGAAATAAAAAGTCTGTTCTAACATCTAAATTATTTCTTTGCTTCCCTCTACATGGGTAATGACGAAACGCTTATTCGGAATAGAAGATATCGTCTTAGTCCACAATCACAAATATATCTGCTCAGGAACAGGCCTTTTACTTGTAGCGCAGAGAATCAAAGCCCGACGGTCTACCTTTATAATACGCAATATTGTTCGATCGAATAATGTTACACTAATGGTTCTCCTTTTCGGAAACAATTACGATAATGATAATAATAATAATATGGGCCGTTGCAAAAAGATTGGTACCTCGCCCAAAAACTAAAAGATTCAGTTACTGTGCGACCAAAAGCCGAAAAAAAATTAAAATGACTTTTGAATGAACATTTTTTACTAATATTATCTTACTCTACTATGGATATTTCCTCTACAAAACGGAGTGGTGCCCCATTAACCAATAATGAAAAGTTGATGATAATTAACGTTTTACAATTATTTTTCGGGGGCTAACTCTAAAAAGGAGGATCATCAGAAGGTCACGCTACGCAAGCGTGTTGCTGAGGTGTTAGGCGTAGGGGAAAGTACAGTTGGAAGGGTAGTGTCAGACTGGAAGGGTCCTAGTGACAATAATTTTACACCGCACATGAAGTTAATTTTACCCCTCCTTACCATCGCGAACTGCAACCTATTGAAGGTGTTTGGTTAGTTGTGAAAGGTGAAGTTGCGCGCTCAGGTTCACATCCAAACCTTTTGTCTGTTAGAAATACACTACTGAATGCATTTAAAGAAAAAATTTCTTCAAAAGTTATTGTAGGACTTTGGCTTAAAAACGCTAAGGAATATTTTGAGTCTGACGAAAACGCGCAATTTGTTGATGACGATTTTGATGCTTTTATAGTAGTCTGGCTGGTGCGGTCTCTATGATACATTGTATTGCGGTGTTTCAAGACATGTAATTCGGCAGTGTATTGATGACATTGTGACCTTCAGTTTTTATAGGCGAAAAAGTCAACCAATTAAATCGTCGCAATCAATCACAATAGCGTACTTATAAATCTGTATCGCGACATAAATATTTCTTAAAATGGTACAACTATACAAAAAT
>CAJVPJ010001317.1:0-10525 GCA_910592205.1 Paraglomus occultum | reverse complement strand
AACGGTTATGCCCGATGTTGCTACTGTTGCTTTGAAAACGACGCCAAATGCACCATAACCTATGCATTGACTGTTGACTAAAGCATCATAAGGATAGAATCGAATGTATTCGCTTTCAAGACTCTTTTCTAGCCAATCCTTGTCAGCGACGATTAATGTCATGGTTGTTATTAGAGTCTTCATGACATATCGACTGTGTCACATACATTAGTATTCACATGCACAGCCCAGCATGTGATGTGTCACATTAGTTTTGCGTGACATGTTTGCTACTAAGTCGTTGTGCTCAGTCAAACACTTAGATTCTGTAATAGTAACTGTTTTCTTAAGGCTAATGTGCACGGTTGAATGATATTTTGATACGTAAGGTTTTATTTGTATTGGCAAGGCGCTCGCGTCGGAGATTTTTGATAAAACTTAGTTTTGCTGACCTATCAAATTGAGCAAATAGATTTTTGAGATATGAGCGAAAGAAATCGTCCTCTAAATTTTCCTGAAGTTGATACTTCTGTTTGCGTAAATTCGCATAAAGTGTAATTTGAGATTATTTTGTTTTAGATTTTGACGACGGTGTGATATATTAAGATAATCAAAGTGCACGGGGTGGGTTGAAAAATTTTGATCGCGTGACCTTATTTCACATAATAATTTGTAAACAAATTACACAAACTTTTGAATAGTTTTAGCTGAACTTTTATAACCATTTTTATGTTGATATAATTCTCTTTGGATTTTCTCAACATTGTGTGAAATTGCCACTTACATAATTAATTACTATGACTTTTTTCGCCTGCATTTTTTAACTTAAAACTACGGCAAACAAATCTATATTGTAAGGAGAATGAGAATTTGCTCTGTGTAAAGTTTATAACTGAGCGATACTTATTGACATTTTACTATTGTGATTAGCATATTATTTTTTCGTTCTTGATTTTGAATTAAGGTTTGTACTTGTACTGACAATTTTTTTTAGCGTCTAATAAATATTCATGTTTTAAATCGAGAAAACAAAACTAAAATAATTTAAATTAAGAAAACAAGTATATTTACGTAACGCTCTTGATATAGTTGTAGGCTGTTCAATCTATTCTCACAGGTAGAGAAGTATCAGGATTAGATTATGTCTGCGTGTCGACATTAAGCGTTAAAGCCATTTATTGTTTAATATACTTAACAACCGATTAGGAATATACACTCGAGCGTAGCTAAATTTCTAAAGTCAATTAATTATTTGATGACTCAACATTTGACACTGAAGATTTGAGTCGAATTATTTGATATATTTATTTGATAGGAACGGTTGTGTTTCATTTATCGATAGATTTATTTTATTTAGAAAACTTTAACTATTAAGTCATTTAGACGACGGATAAATCATATATCTTTTTAATAATACAAAAAAATTCGGTTTTAAACATTTCGGACTTAGATTTGGTAAAGCTGCGAAACAACTCCTTTATATCGTATATCAGAAATTACTTAATATTAGGTCGCTGCCCACCCTTTGTTAAACGTTTTTGAGGAATGTCCAACTATGTCAGTAGCCTGTTCTTTGGCTCTCTGGCTTTCAGCTCTAGACTATACTCTAAGTTTTCTATCTTTTAAAAATCTATAATATTTTCTCAAGCAGTCGCAAACTTCTGCAGCTGTCTCTCCAGTCATAAACTGCTTTTTTTTTAACCGTGCCGTTATTAGAAGACTCAAGCGTAGTTTTTAAACTTTTAATGCAGTTACTGATACCTAGATAGGGCTACTCTTGTGCTGTTATTCACTTATATTTGATAATCACCAAAGTAAATAAAAGAAATTGCATTCCGTTACTAATTTGAGATGACAATTTGCAAATAACACACAAGGTCTCTATAACGTTACAAGCGCATATTGACTAACTATAATGGCCATTAACAACAACGCCGTTAATAGCGCCCATTAACGATAAGAATTATTAACACCAAGAGTGTTAAACCGTATAATTATTACAACCAGGGGCACGTGTGTGAATCAATGGACATTATCTATTCCGTTACGTGTACAGAGTGTATTTATTATTATCGCTAAGTTCGAATATCGAAACCACGTCAAATTGTGATAATGTATTAGGGAGAGTGTGCGTTTAAAGGTGTACATATGTTCATTCAATATTAATGTTAAATTAATATCCAACGTATTAAATACATGTTATTTCCAAATCAGAGCGTTGTGTTTGTGATTTTTGTCTATACAGGAAATGCCAAACTACATGCATGTTGAACATAATTATTGCAAAGCTGTGAGACAATAACAAAGACATTGTTCGAATGTTACGCAGCAAACCATTTTCTTAAAGTTTCAGTGAAAAAGGAAATATGTAACCTGTCGCGAAATTTCGGATTACATAACAAAGTTACACCTGCGAAATTTTGATGGTGATCATAATTTTTCGCTATAATAGTTCTTATATTTCGTATTCGAAACAGGGGGCGCTTGTGGTGCTTTTTTAATTTAATTCAAAAATAATTGGGGTAGAATAATTTTCTTCCAATAAGGAACATAGAACCAAATTACAGGCTAACCATAAAGTTAAATATGTGACAATCGAATGTTTTGGAATCTAATATTTAAACCAGGGGTTTGTTTCCCAAAACACTAATTCATACCTACAAATAACCACAATGAAAACTCCATCGTCGTTAATACTGATAGTTGCAATTTTATGTAATTTCACTTTTGCGACAGCATCTTTAAAACGAGAAACAGACGGATTATTTGATGCGCTTCAGGGCGGAACGTTCTCAACAAACTCATCCTTGTTAGACACGGCTAGTTGCGATTTTGGATATTTCCCATGCCCAGGAAGCAGTTTGTGTTGTTCTAAACAATGCGGCACAGTTTGCGATAGTAGTCACTGTTGTCCGTCAGGCTACCAATGTTGTGCAGACGGTTATTGTTGTATGATGGGCCAAGTTTGCGCTGGTTCCGGTCTTTGCAGAGAAATGTTGGAACCGTCGACATTGACACCAACACCATCAACGCCAATACCATCAGAGTTAATACAATCAATATCAATACCATCAATATCGATTCCATCAATATCAATATCAATCCCATCGATATCAATCCCATCGATATCAATCCCATCGATATCAATTCCATCAATCCCATCGATATCAATACCATCAATCCCATCGATATCAATACCATCAATATCAATCCCATCAATATCAATATCAATCCCATCAATATCGATTCCATCAATATCGATATCAATCCCATCAATCTCGATCCCATCAATACCAACACCAACACCAACGGCGCCGTTGCCAGGAACAGACTCTTTAAGAAGCCCTTTTAAAGAATTACATAACATAATTGTCGATATTGATTATCGAGAAATTGCCCTAAGCGCAGATAAGGATACTACCTTTACATACAAATATAATCCCAATGGAGGTACAATAACCCAAATTCTCTTGAGAAACGCCACAATAACTAGCGACGATGAAGCTGACCATGTTTTCGAGGCGCAAATTCTTCCGAGGTACCTTCAAGAATCGGGAGAAACTGGTCACAAAATATGTGTCTATATATTAGGATCTAATGAACTTGTTAGTGAGATCCAAACTACTATTAACAGTAATGATAATCTGCGATTCCTCACCCAGATGATTAATAATGCCAAAGGGAAAATATTTGGTGACGAAAATACATCAGATCCATATCACGATGCAGTCAAAGATTATCTAGCGATGGATGATGTCTACAACGCCTTTGCCGTAACCCGTACCTCAATGATTGACGTTTTGTATAAAGCTGCAAGCAACGCAACCAGCATGCACAAACGCGCAAATGAAAACATTGTAACTTCGTTTGAAAAATATTCGCGCACGATATATAAAAATTTGACAACGAAGAAATTACCCGGGTCTGATTCCACTATCTTATCGTTGTCATACCTTCCTGTAGTCTTATCCATAAGTCTAAGTTTCGTGCTTTTAGTTTTTGAATAGTCAAGAGATATAATTTACATAACTCATGAAGTTAAAAAGTTTACTAGACAAAGTAAAAATGGGTGCTGTGGTGGCTACTTAGACAGCTTTTATAAATTATGGTGATGTTTTTGACAATGGTTTGCGTCCAATGTAGAAGTAGTCTATTATATTTACAAACAATTTGAGGAGGCAAAGATTGTTATGTGGCGGCGGAGTGGAAACATTGTCTTTATTAAAAATTGCATTATAATTGTCATATAACTTTTATGTTTTTGCTGTCAGCTCATAATTTTTTTCTTGTTACCGTATTTCTGCCTTTGTAATCATTCTATTATATGTTATACTGGTACGGGATATCGTAGTAGCAGTCTATTAATGGAAATTAAACAAACTACTTACATTTTTATTCTTTTGGGGAAAAAATGTATTATTACTAAGTTTTAAATTGCATTAGACTCGTTTGTTTTATTTAATTTGCTTAATCATATACAATATATTACTTTGCTTTATAATTTACTAACTGATTAAACAATTAAATTTACTACAGTTTATTTAAAAATTGATAACTGAAAATACCAACATTTCTACCGGTCTATATAATGTCCCATTCTCCAAGATCGAAGAGAGAGAGCGACACAATGAACTGGATAGTGAATTGCGAATAGCAAAATGCACCTAAGATTAAGTTATGCTCGCGCCGCTCTGGGACGTATATACTCAGTGAGTTTATTTGTTTCGACTAAAATCGTATGCTACATGTAATACTCGCTCAGAGAAACAAGAAAATTGAACTCATTAGAAGTTAAGCTTGATATAAAACCAGCAATTACAAAACTCGATCGAACATTATATAATTCCTGTATTTGATATTGTGGAAGTATCTGTTAGACTTTAGAATAATATATTAATTCAAAATGTGATAATACAGTAATAGTCTTTAATTGACTAAAAGCTCTATGTAAAAATAACAGTAAATTGGGGTGGGACTATATTGTTGAGATTGTGAAAAAATCTAAAGTTGAATACAGCTGGACTAATAAAGCTCAGTTTTATGACAATAAAAAAAGGGCATAAATATTTACTGTAAATATAACTTCATGTTAGGTTTAAAAAAAAATAAGAAAAAAAGGACTTTATCTGTGAATAGGACTAAAGAATGATTAGATATTGGCTTACTATTACAGCCAAGCGATGCCGATTATGCCCAATAATTAAGGGATACTAAAAAAAATTAATACCCAAGGATGCTGTATAGAGACAATGTTAATAGTTACGATTACAATATCTTATTTATCTACTTGAACAAGTTTTGGATTACGCCGAGATAACCATCCATCAAGAAGAAGACAGTAATTTGTTAAAAAATTTTGACGTAAAAATACTTTTTTCTTTATGAATTTAGTGCCTTACCTTTTTTTTGACGCAACTCAACCTGAAGTTGTCAAACACAAATGATTATACTGCATTTCATTTATTAAAAAGATAGAAAGTAAATAACCATTTTAGTATCAACCGCCTCAAACACCAAAATATCTTTCAATAATATTTGTTCGTTTGCAGTACTAGGAATATATGCATTGATATTATTTGTCCAAAAACCAACATATATTTTCAGTGTACTAAAACATAAAATTATAATAACTTATATCTCTCTCATACCAATATAACCAAAAAGTTTTCTATAGTTAACTAAAGCATAAAGCCAAATGCGTGATAAAAAAACTAGAATATCTATATAAGCATAAAGCACCACCGATAAAATTTAAAAGACAAATTTGTCGTTAAAATAATTAGGTAACAATAAATTAGAAAAAGTAGAGATCAAAATCGTCTAATTTAAAAAAGTATTACTTCCGTAATACTTAAGTATCCAAAATTGTCCAGGAATAAAAAAGTCACACATTATTTCGATGTCGGTTGATTGCAATTACATTAATACACAATATTTTTCAAGCCAAACAAACACATTAACTTGCCAAGATTAGTATTGGGCTGAATAATCAGTAAAAACAACAATCACTTTCATCAGTAGTTTAAAAAGTTTAAAAATATGCACATATTAATATTAACATTATATGATAAAAAATGTTCTGTGTAAATATACGAGTTCGCGTCTAATGCAACTCAAAGTTTTACTGAATTTTTTAATACTGCGGTATTCGAAAGTAGTTACAAAAACAATTTTCTTCCGAGCTGATTTACTTCATGCTCACAGAATTCATGTGAGGTTCTAATTCTTGAAATGTCTAATAAAATGAAATAAACATGATTACTTTTCATAAAGTAACGACCATATCTTATATTATCGTATGTCATGCATTTTATCCAAACCATTATAATCATACAAAGCATTGTCATTTTAATTTAAACAGCAATCGAATGAGTTAAGCAAAAGCAGTCAGAAATATAAGATTTATAACGTCAGATACGACAAGCAGGTTTATTCTCTAGAACAAGCTAGTCTGTTGTAATCTCTGATAAAAGATTGAATTAGAAAAGGGCTATTTAAGCGATTCTCGATAGTTGGTCCATAGAAGTTAGAACTAAGTGTCCCCTCAAAATTTGGTAATGTTTCGGGATATTTTATTTTATCTGCCGCGTTTGAAAAGTAAATTACTCAATATAAATATCAATAACCGAAACGCGAAATAAACACAATTCAAAATTGTACAATTACATTATAGTCAACAATCGATGCTATATAGAAAAGTCAGGCAACGGTTTTTTAGTTGCTCGTCTGATGTTACAGTATGTCTTGTCGTTACTAATAAAACCATGCATTAACTAAGTGAAGTTGATTTCACTGTATTATAATCATGTGGAAAACAAAAATTAATGAGAGTAAATACAGAATAAAAGAAATTACGCTTTCCTTGTTATTCGGGGCTTAAATAATTTTGTAGTTATAGTATATGTAGCATCTGATCTACCAAACAATCATTAGTTTTGGCATCAGCAGAGCAGCAATTTATTATGCTAAAAGTTCTGCGTTTTGTCAGCAAATATGATAAACATACTTATTGATTGATAATTATATGGCTTAAAGATCAATAATCGGCAAAAAATCTACAGACAAAACAGGCCCTATGCAGAGCGTCACGTAACTTTGAACAACAGTGGCTGCAGTTCTATGTTGGTGTATTTACTCAGTTATTTGTCAGCGAATCAAAATTCGGTTTAAATATGGACCGAAACCAGTCTAAGGGATAAGACTAGTTAGTTTTCTCGGTCAGAAGTTAGGAATGAGCAAATGTTTTGTCGCACGGTTAATACAAACACAAACGGAGCAATTCGTTACATATATAGTTGGAACACCTGTGTATGGCAAGTTTGTTAAACCTGCATCACATCATGCTTGCTTGTATTTTAGTCACAAAAGTGGCTATCGCGTTTAAATATTATTCAATGTCCAAATGAAAGCAATCCAATCAAGATAAAGTGTAAGCACGATAGTCTTGCTTCATTGACCGACTGCATTGTTTCATTGAGATTGAGTATGAAAGCAACATTAGGAAGCATACATCATCCGGCTGGTGCAGAGATTGAAAATTGCTCAGCGAACGTAGCCATGCATTTTATTCAGTGTCATGTAATTTAACTAATATATTCTATATTTTCTTACAAATTCAAATGGGCTACTCTGGCAAAGATTGCAAACAGTAAACGTACTCGATTTCGGTATTTTTAACCTAACCATATTGACGCACCTGAAAGGACATTGTATTTAAGTTATTTGATTCAAAGAGGAATAACCCTCGAATAACTATTCAGAGCGCTTGAGTCACTAAAACGTAAGCAACGGACGATGCTATTATGTAAATTGACTTCATTTATAACCAATTGTTGACAACATAAACGTACTGTACCTGCAGCTGAATCCAACTTATAACTGTTTTTCGGTTCAGGCAGATCTCCGGTAGGTAAGAATTTAATAGAATATTTACTCTCCTTCTCGAAACGTGATAAGGGTTTTACATCATTATGATAGACGGCATCCCATGTATTGTCTTCGCGCGCTCTCTCAATAAGCGTGCCAATGTCACTATCAAGTTTATATACATCTGGGCGCTTACCAGGATCAAAATCACTCATACCTCCATGACTTATAATAAATGAATCCAAGGACTTGTTGCCAATTGTCTAATTTCGTAGTCTTGGCGTTCCACATTGATAACAGAAAAGGTTTATCTTGGAGCTTAATGAAATCTGTACATGCCAGACATAATCCATGTTCATTCCATTCTTTCATTAGACTGTACTTTTCTTTCTTTGTGGTAAATCCGATAGTAATCCAAACATCCGGGGTCAAGCATATTTGAATGCTTATCACATAGCTAGTGAAATGATACATAATATAAATAATAAGCCAATACTTACTTAAACTATTCAATAAACAAAATGCATAATAATAAGTAAATAGTTTACCTCAGCATAATATGAATCGTGTGTCTCGTCTTAACATCTACACAAGGTATAACCATCCATATCCATTTCCCCAATCCTCAATTACTATTACAATACAAATTCACTCCAAATAGGCCTGATTGCTGAGCTTGTTTGTAATTGTCTTCTTAATAAACTCATCGAGTTGCTTATTGTTACTAGCCCATCCATCGGATAATTCTTTATGACCGTAAATGCACCACACGGGACATTCCATATGAAGTGCAGATCCATATTGAGAGTAACAATGGATGTTTTCATCAGCCACCATGTAATTGTTATCGTCATACTTGGTGAATCCAATTATGAGACCATCTCAAGCCATCTTTTGTATCGTCTAAACTTATCATCATTATTATATACTTGTGTGTTGGAAGTGAGTATAGTCTAGCAAACTCACTCACAAGCATTGGTGTACATTCTTCGATACTTCCAGCATTACACCAATAATATGCAGCGTTTGCTTGCATAGCGTAATAGACCTTGTTTCCGAGTTAGGTATCCATTCAAGTTCATGATCACTTTTGATGAGGATTGAACCAAGTTTTCGATCGCTGGGTTATTAACAAACTCTAGAGTTAACGACATAGTTTGAATAAAATAAAACTTTTCCTTGCAACTGTGAATCTCCCAATTCTTAATTGTGTTACACCATGATCAAACAAAAAACTAAAAACCTGATACGCCTAACGCAAGCCAAATAACTTTATTAAATATGTTAAATATATAAACAATTTCTTTCTGATGTCATCTAATGAATAATTCAAACTCTACATACTACAGTACTAATACAGCAAATTGTCCATTTTTAAGTATTTCAATTTTGTTTTTACAAAAGTCTGGTGTAGAATTGACGGTTAACAGAGACTATGCAATCAGTATAAACGAAAATGTACAATGCACAATATTTTTAATGACTATGTGTGTCGTTAGCCGGAAGACGTTGACAAATAGCATATTGTAATCGTCATCGCTAAGACATGACATGTTAACCGCACTGGTAAAAGGACGAGGTCGGCGGATTGATAATCAGTTGAGAGGCACATGATAGCGATTAGATCGATTATATATCAGAGCAAAAATACGGTAGTTGGTAAACAAGGTCTTTACAGCATTAAGTTAAAAGTCGTGGGACAAAATATTGCTAGAGTAAAAAAATTGATCAATTATTTGTCATATTCAGTGGGCTTGTTTTTATCAACAAAAAGGTTACCTAGTTCGAAAGCAGTGATGCAACCAAATTCCATAAAGTTGTCCTTGATGAAAAGAACTGTTTGGCGAGCGCAAGACAAACGTTAGTAGCGTTAAACTTATGCAAACCAATTTTGTAACAGAAAATGTTTACACGAACATTGTTTTTCGTTAACGTAGAAAGTAGACATAACGTATCGGACTCCAAGGTCAATAACTCCATTTTGTACCGCAAAGGCGACACGCATGGTAAGAACGCTCTTGATGGTAGTTTGACAAACTTTCTATCGACACATGCCGATCAAGACACTGCACACGAGTTCCTTGCCTTGTTAAAACCGATGAACTATCGGTAAACGTCGTAAACTTTTGGTTTGATGCTTTGAGTTAATAAAAATAACCTAGTGATTATTGAACTGCTGTAATATTCGTAATAGATCTGAATTAGTGTTGAAGATACTCACAACCTATTGCTATGCGGAGATGTATGAAGCGAATTTTTTTAATCTCGAATCATTAAGCGATTACTAACAAACGAAGCTGTATTACGCCAACTTAAATACAGTCAAACCTCTTTATACCGATATTCTTTATACCGATAAATTTTCGTTTACCCGAACCAGTCTATTATATTTTACTGCTTATATCGATAAACTCTAATAAATCTCTTTATTCGCTATACCGATACAATCTTCGGAACGGTTAATTAGCGTTGATATGAGATTTTCTCTGATTATACCGATATTATTGTGCAACACCAAAATTGTCCAATCAACTTGTCTCGATTATTATATATATGTAGCATTTGACATATTAATATCAATTAGATACTCACCGATATACCATGAGTGGTATATTTGGAGTCTATATAGACTCCAAATATACCACTTATTTCGGACTATAACTATCCCATCTATGACGAG
>CAJVPJ010001316.1:0-10532 GCA_910592205.1 Paraglomus occultum | reverse complement strand
AATGGACTCTGCGTCTACGGTCGAAAGCGACCAAGAATCGATCAAAAAAAATTACACACAATTACCATCCGATAAGTTAAACTTGCTTTCTTATAAAAATCATAATGTAACTTTTTTTTCTTTGAAAACTTGTAAGCGGGTTGCGGTTACGGCCACATATGCTTCGTTGGTAGTAATTTACTTTCTTGGGTATAAACTCAAATTCTGATTTCGCTATTTTCTTTTCTTCAGTAGTCTCTATTTTTCTTTTACCGAATGTCGTACATTACGCTGTGACGCTTAGCATTTTTAGCGTATGTTTTTAGTGTTGAAAACTTTGTTTTAGTAATTTAGTAATGCCCGCCGTTGGTTTTCTCTATTATAAACTTTATTTTCTTTGTGACATTATTAGTCGTATTGTAGACGGCTCTAATTTTAGCATCGATTATGATTATTAGTCTGTAAGAGATTAGCCAAACTTGTATTGTTAAT
The DNA here is from genome assembly GCA_910592205.1 of Paraglomus occultum. Taxonomy (NCBI): domain Eukaryota; kingdom Fungi; phylum Glomeromycota; class Glomeromycetes; order Paraglomerales; family Paraglomeraceae; genus Paraglomus; species Paraglomus occultum. Next base: position 10,061 of record CAJVPJ010001316.1, on the reverse strand, counting down.
ACGTTACGGAATTTATAGTAATGCGCGTGTTTGGAATATTTGATTGAATTTGTGCGACGGGTTAATATGAATATCAGAAATAATAAAAAATATCAACATTATCATTTGTAAGCAATAAATACTCTACCATATATATGATAACCACTATTTATGCATATGTTTACAATGGTTTTTCTCAACAGAATTATATGTCAATACAGGGGGCGAAGCCCCTATAAATTCATATCTAGTTAATATTAATTAATAATCTGATTTTAACATTTATATTAATTGTTTAAGAGCTCAAGGCGCTTATGCAAGTGGTAATTGAATCGATAAATATGGGGAAAGGCTAAAGCGGAGCAGAACGTGATCATGTATTTGCAGTTTCATTGGCTGCCATACAAATTTGACCAATGGAATTGCGAGGGATCTGCTCCGCTTTAGACATGTCCTAAATATGGAAAACTGGTAGCACCGAAAAGACGTGTAAAAAGTAAGGCATTCAATTGGTCGTCAAATCTTTACAATGGTCGATTAGACTATCTATCGTCACCCCGATTAGTTGGCATCCGCACTGGTCAGTACATTCTTATGTGTAAACTGATCAATTGTAATAAGATTTCTTGCTTATGTCAGTCCTTGCAAACAACTAAAATGGCAAAACATTCTGAAGCGTCTACCTCAAGATTTGGTGCTATCATTTCGACAGAATACCTGGGTCTTCCGAGACACTCGTCGGATGACGCTGATGGACGAATCTAATCTTAGCATGGACAGCTATGTAGATTGGAATTAATAATGAAGTCTCGCACGTCAATTTGTGTGTGAAGAACGACCACAAAGTTTAATATTACGGTAACATAAGTTTGATTAGATGGTCTTACGATAGGTTATCAACTTCCTGCTTTTTTAGCGGTATCGTCGTCAAGTGTCCGCCAAAAATACATTTGATTATTACTAATACGAAATATCATGTTTGACGATAGCACTTGACTGTGTGTAAAAAAAAATCCATATATTTTGTGCAATACTTATAATATGACCCAGGATGCTGCCTTAAAAACACCCTAATACTAAGAAATATGGTCCTTATCCGACTAATCATGTACAAGTGTACTCTCAGCAAACAGATAAAGCTCACCAAAGATGAACTCTGTTCCATTCAGTACAGGTTAATTCTCTTTGATATTGAGCCGTGGGGCATGGCTAATTATCAGGAACTTTTCTGTGTTTCCTATCCCTGTTTCTTCATCTTATTAATGTTAGAAAGAGCTGCCTAGGCCTCATCAGCCAGTTGTGTTGGTTGGGGAGGGAAATGGGCAATGGATGTACCAATCGGGAATGCTCAAAACGGTCCCCCAACCGTGGAATGTAAATCGATCTTATTTGGTGAAACGTACAATTTATCACATTTAAACGGAAAATAAGCAAAACCTGTGCACATGAAGACAATGAACGGATGATATCATCGTACGTGCCAAGAAGATGTAAATTCTGGGGAACTTTGTGAAACTGTTACACCCAGATTTGATTATCGTTTACCATATATAAATACATGATCGGGTATGAATAATTAATTCGACTCTTCGAAACATGCAAAATCAAGAGGCGACGACGGTAGAAGACTCGCAACTTGGGTTGAAAACCCCGGAGAAGTATGAACAGCATTGTATACTATTTCCCACGTATGCTACTAAACACGCGGACGATGGTAATGATAAAAAATAGTTAGACTAACGGCGAATTTAGTGGTGCTAACACATTCAAAGTTACTACGTTGAGATGTTTATACAATGTGATATATTTCGTCTCGATTGCTATTGACAGGTAGTTTAACTGATAATTGGAATATTCGCGTTCGTGGTTGGGCGTTTTCATCTCCAACAAATAGCAGATCTCTGAGTCTATTCCTAAGTAAGTAATTTTTTGAAATCGCGAGCAACAGTCTCCACGCTGTCTCACTTATTTGCTTCATGTTACGTTTTAAAGAATTAACATCGAAAGTAAGGGGTCTGAAAAAGGATGATCCAACATATGAAATGCTACAATCACGCGTTTCTCTTTTTTGGGCCAGCAATATAACCGGAGCGGAGTTTACTGTTCAGACTATCGGAACTACTGAATCAAATAAAATGGCTATCGAAGGTGATCCAAATGATTCTAGTGATGATGAAAAAGATAATGATATCGATATCGGAGATATAATGGGAAACGCTGGGAAAGTGCTGGAGAAGGCTGGGAAAATAATAGAGAACACAGGAAAAATTAATATGTTAAAGCATCCTGACTATGAAACCAAGAGCACAAAGATATCTTGTAATGGCGGCCAATTCACAGGTACCATTGGCATACCTCAATCTACTATCAAGAAATGGGTTCAACAGGAAGAGAGAATGGACTTGTATAAGCCACATTCCACCAAGGAATCGAAATCGAAGGTGCGATTGATCAAAATTCAAGCTTATGATGCTAAAATTTGTAAGTGAAATTGGTTATATTATGGAAAGGGCTAAAATTGGAAAGACTAGTAATCATGTTGTCTTCATAAGCTCAACCTGCACACGGTGTAGTCAATCTGATTGGGTCAGATGGGATATCGGTGATTTCTGTAAGTAAAGCTAACTTATTAATGGAAATTATGGTAGCTAATGAAGCTTTAGTTATAATCTGTCACTAACTTGCTCATTCTGATATTTAGGATATAGATGATACAATCAAAGAAACTGACGTGATGGATGGTGTGGGGAAAGTCCTCACAAACACGTTTTTGCAGCCCACTAAAGCTGTGAGTTTTAATAATCGGATGAAATTTTGCTGTTGGTAATATTAGAATTGCTGTTAAATACAATTTTTTAACAGGTTGACGGCATGGCTGATGCGTACCGTAGCTGGGTAAGTAATCAAACACATCGGCTGTTACCTACGTCTGTTTAAACAGAATACAACGTACCATTCCTATCAGCATTCACTCTCACCATATAGCGAATCTGTGGTTAGAACGTTGCCATGTTTTTCATCTTATTATGTAATTTATTATTTACTGCACGCAGTACGAGAAAGGCATCGCAATTCATTACGTCTCCAATTCGCCGTGGCAACTGTTCCCAATGCTGCGTAACTTTTTCAAAGAATACAATTTTCCTCCGGGATCGGCTCACCTTAAGTTTTATGATGGTCTTATAAAAAGTGCTCGAGAACAAAAAGAAAATCCGACGGCTAGCAAATTCATGTATATTAGAGAGTTACTCAAAGACTTCCCTCAACGAAAATTTATCTTAGTTGGAGATTCTGGAGAATTGGACCCAGAGATGTAAGATTAGTACATTAATCAATTTGGAAATTATTTACAGCTGCCTATTAACAATGATTATTTGGTTTTTATTATAATAGATACACTACAATCGCTCGTGAACATCCAGATAGAATAGTTCGAATTTTTATTCGAGACGTATCGACTAAACACATTAAAGACCTGCCAGCCCAACCGCCAAAGTATTCGTACGTTCATACATTCCCATCTTTGGTGAAGAATCTCAAATCCTACTATCAAGATAGTGGAAAGGAGGACAAGGCTGATGAGAAGAACGACAATCTTAATGAGGAAATGAACGATGCAACACCAACAGAAATTGTAGATAGTCCTATAGCTGACAAGAATTCTAGTCGGTCAGTAAAGTCACAGAAATATACGCCATCTTCATTACTCGAAAACCTACGGTCGGATCTGTCATATTTAAGACGAACATCAACACCGGGTTCGCGGTCTATTCCTAGAGCACCGTCAAGTGCAAATGTACAATCACCTACTGAAGATTCTGTGACGGACGAATCGAACGCTGATTCGAGTAGTTCTAGCTCCGGGAAACCGCTTTCTAGCTCTACGTCTGGTTCCGACAAGCCTACCTCTGGCTCGGATAAGCCTACCTCTGGCTCGGATAAGCCTGCCTCTGAACAATTAAAGACTCCTTTGGAAATGTTTCATGAGCGTATCGCTAATTTGACAGCTGGACTCCCAGAGGGATTATTTTCATTATTTAACGAAGCTAGCGAATTGGGCAGTGACACTGCTGTCGCTGAAGCCATCGCTGAAGCCATAAGACAACATAAGGAAAAGTACGCCACGTAAATGAATAAAGCCTCATATTGTTATATTTATCTTACTTTGGGTCGTTCGGTTGGTATGTGTATTTATGAGAGATGAGGTAAAGAGGTTTACCGATGTGCGGGCCAATTTAAAGCTTGGTCATAGCAGATTCTGGGCTTTCAAACGTTGATCGTTTGTAATGACGTTTGTCAAATTCGATATATAATGGAATGAACAGAAAATCGCATCAGTGTTTCGAAAAAATGGCATTATTAAACCATTCTCGCTACTCAACCTATTACATAGTGAAACTCAATGTCGAGTTCACCATCACGCAAACCGTAGTTTAGGATCATCCATATATCAGCGCAGTTTGCCAAATAGGAATTGTATGTCTATAATGTAATAAACAAAGTATGCATATTGCCATGCAACTTTACAATGACTCTATGTTTGAAAATTTCATAGGCAAGAAGTTGATGAGCTTGAGGAACACATGCATGTAATAACGACGGACTAAAATCACTATAATGAAAACGAGTGATAAAACTTATTATTAACGACGGTCAATGCCTTTTAAAAGCTCTTCCCCTAACAAAACCATAAGGTGTCAAGTTTAAGTTTGATTGATATCAACAGTATACAGACACAAGGCTTGTGTTTGATCTTGACATTATAAACTCTTCATGATCTCATGAATTGATTTTTCCAGACAAATTGAATTCTAAAAATTTGTGTTACTTTGTCAGCAGATTCCCACTTCCCAGATGATTAATATTTTGTCCCAAGTCATACAGTATATCGGTCAATAATTCTGAAATTTGGAAAGAAACTTGCGGATCAGATTTATTGAACTCTATGTGTTCGCAACAGCAACATAGTATATAACCACTTTTAGCACGTTAACGAGAAGATCAAAATGTCCCCTATCGCTCTTTATGATCTCATTGGTGTATAATCTTTAGTAAGGTCGAGATCTAAATGAGTGTTTGTTATCTTGATTTTTCTGTTTCCTTGTTTCCGTTTTCTTTGTTTAGGTTTTATCTGAATAAATATGAAAGTGATTTCAGTATTTCCTGGAGCTGCACTCTAAATGTCAAATATTGATCATAATCGTCTAAATTACCTCGCCAGTTGCCTTATTTTCTAAGATAGCCATCGTCTGAAGACCAGCTGTTGAAGAACGGGTTGTAATCAGTATTATATATTATAACAATACAATGGCTGTCATGTGATCGACCTTTACCTTTCTGAAGCTCTACTTTGAGATCTACATCGTCAGGAGTTTTTACTTTATGGAACATATCAACAAATTCTACAAACATGGTAACAAAGAATTAGGATACGTGCATATTATAATCATGCCCCGAGGTCATATGTCATCACCCCCACATACGTGTGTCAGAATAAAATACCTTTATCCATAGTAGTATTCTCGCCTACATCATTCCAAAACATCAAACGAGGAGAGTTATCTTTCATCAAACGAATGACTAAAATTCGACTCTCTTTTTCCAGTTCCTAATAATAATATTAATTGATATTGGTATAAGCAGCATTAGTGTCAATCTCAATGCCATATGTATATATGAACCAAAACCGACATTATTTTGTTCTTAATATAACTCCCGACAATATCCCAACACCAACTTTTCTAATAATGATTGTTAATATCATGTCTCACTATTCTTACTTGAATTGAGGTCGTCACGTCTACGTAAGAGTCAGCAAGGTCTTTAAAGTGCATTCCGCATGGCTTGGAATCTTTTCTCTCGTACAGTAACTGAAGTAAATCTTCACTGCTACGTATCATAAACTCTGGCTAGTTGAAGACAAGAAAATTATGACAATTAATAACAGCATCATAATAAATGAACTAGCAATTGGATGTTACTACCGAAAACTTACTTTGTATTTAAAGGTACCATTCATAGCATCGTATTCAATCTTTTCATTATTAATCATGAGTTTATATAACTCGTCATTAGCAGTTATGTCCGCTATTTGATGATTCTTTAAATCTTCTGCCGACTGGGGAGAATCAACTCTTTCCTGGACATAATAAACGAAGCAAAGAAAAACCATCAACAAAGAACAAACCTACTATAGCCAACACAACAACAGATACAAGCGGCTTCTTACTCGCAGTATAAATCAGTGTTATAAAAATAAATACTAATACTTGCAACTCTACAAAAGAGTACATATGACCTCCACGCAGCAAATATTAACTAGTATTCACCTTCAAAAAGTTAATGACTTTATGAAGTTGACTAAGCGTATGCTTCACCGTGCCTGTATCAGCTGGCTGTGAATAGACTAATGTGGAATCAACTTAGTAATCTGGTACAATAAACATTAAAACAATTACACATAACACAAGACAATAAACTAAATCAGTCACCCTCTTACAGACAGAGACTCTGTATATTCAATCGCATTTGTACTATATTCGCGTCCCAGGTACCCAATGCACCATACACGCACTCTCTTTCACTTACCCGGTTTTTTATTCTTCTTTTTCGAAGATGTTGAAGGTTCTGCTTTGGCAGACACATTATGAGGTGTTAACAATTGCGTGGTTGACGCTCGTGAACGGGGATCAGGATGTAATCTTGACTTCTCGCTGAATTGTGCTGTTTGGGCCAGGGAAGACATTCTATTGTCGGACGAATGATCTATGAATGGATGTTATGTGCATTCATGACATAATCATCACCATTTGGAGTTACAGGGTAGAGGGAATTACCATATATTGTAATTTGCATAAATGCGTCTCGGATATTTCATTTTTTTTAATTCTTGTCTCTATATTAGTATTAATATAGGTAAAACGATCAATATTAAATGCCCAAATATCAACATTCTTGAGCTCTTATGCGTTTCGAGTTTCTGTCATCTCTGCACCGCAGCCATCTTTTGGAGAAACAGGACGGATCTTTTCACTCCCCTTTCGGTACTGTCTTGTAATCCACATTCACTTATTTCGCTGATATGAAAAATAATAGTAAAGGTAATTAAATTGAACAGTATATGCGTTTAGTTTTACACTCACTTTCAGCTTATTATAACCGCTCATTCCATCATTAATTAGCTAGAGGTAGAATACCCGGAGTTACTTTGGCCTTTGGCAAATTTTCTTTACATAAGCCAAATAAAAAGACTTCTACTCCACCTTCGCCTAAACTCATTCCTACTTCTCCGTCGTCACCTCCAGCCACCCTGCCCAATACTCCGCCACTCACGTCACTCTTACCCTCTTTTGAGATCACGATCGAGACTTCACCTTTCTCGACAGACTCTGATTCTCAACTATCCTCTGATGGCTTATTCCCTCATGTGTCCCGCAAATCAAAACGACTATCAGCAATTTCTGCCACAAATGTAACTAAAGCGTATACCATCAATACTGGCCGTAAGAATAGTCTTCCTCCAGTTATGGACATTTTTATGAATAACAAGCCTGGGCTATCGTATGTTACTTTTGCCGAATTCAGGAAGAACGATGAATACCCTCGATATCAGATAACTATATTAACTACCTTACAGAAACAGGAGAACAAATTGAGACAAATTGGTATCGTAAAAGATCTCGGAAAATCAAATCTAAAAGGGAAGAAAGGTACATAAAATATTTGGCTTCAATTGTTAATTGTAACGAATGATCACTTTTACTTGTCGGTACTGATATATGTGACTTTAGAACGTAAATTAACAAAAGAGATGGATCATATGGTATCCAAAAACTTGGCTATAGTACGAAGGAGTCCACCCAGTACATCGGCCTTTAAATTTTTAGCCATGAAGAAAGCAAAGCCGAGAACTGCATCAGGTTTGCATATAGCTGACGGTAGCTGACTGCCCTCTCCTCTCCTCTTCACATCGATGCTGAGATTTTTCTTTTCAGTCCTTTTGAAGAATCTGGAACTTGCTATCCGAGATCACAAGGTATCAGAAGCGATTCGCATTCTGTCTTACATATCCGGAAGTACCATGAAAAAGAAACGGCCATCCGAGGCAAATAACGTCTTTTTAATGGCGATGGCACATCGTCTCGAGGATGTTGCAATGACCATGTATGAACGAGGCATTCCAACTAATATAAATAGAGAGATATTTGTGAAACCGGCAACTGCAAATAATGTGTTTGAATTCAAATTTCCGAGTTACTTTATTCTGGCGGTTGCCCTTGGCCTGCATAACCTGGCAAAGACCATGATCCGAGTGAGTGATTCATTCATCTTGTGTATATATGATGCTGACCAATGAACTTGTTAATGCAAATGCGTTCATATGTATTCAATAGAAAGCCAATATGAATCAGACATGGTATGGGCTATCACCACTAATTATAGCATTGGCTCAAACGTCTGTGGAAGAGACAACAGACAGGCACACGTCCGCTGGCTCAAAAGTGTCATCTAGCCAGTTTCTGCTTGTGAAGACGCTGCTCGATAACGGAGCAGATCCAACTCAAGGACTTCCATTAGAGCAATTTCTGACACTTAGATTATTGAACTCACGTAAGAGAAGGAAATCACGGAGTCTGTGTACGGAAGACGTTATAGATGGCATTAAGAGCAAATTGTTTGCTAAACGAACGGCAGTAAATGGTGAGACAGATCATGTGAGATGGGTCTATCCCATTGATGTCGCTGCAGCAACTGGTAATATTCATATATGCCGACTGTTATTGTCCAGGTGTGTACAATACATAAGTGACATGTGCATATCCGCAAGAGTGCGTGTGTGTGTGTGTGGGGTGGGGTCTTCTTCAACCTCATTTTGGGGTCTTTACGTCATTATTAATACATTTGCTTTACCTTTTTTGCATTGGCTGATCGTGTAGAATGGATGCGGCTGCAATTGCCAGCAGCACAATGTGTTTGTTTGTTCAGAATGATGTTATGCTGACACTGGAATTAGTTCGAGATGGGGCTAATGTAAACCAAAAAGACTTACGGTATCTATCTTAATTACTTGCACCTATTATGCTTGATCCAAACCGTATTTACATTATTTCATTTGATACAGAGGTAACAGTCCTCTACATTATGCGGCATGCAAAGGATACTTGGAAATGGTTATAGTCTTACTTCAATTTGGATCCGATGTCAATGCAAAGAACATAAATGGCCGGTAAGTTAGTATGAAAGAGGATGGAGTGTGACCCTCTCATGTGAGATACGATAATCAGCCCGTTTTATAGTCATTCTTCCGATAATTAATTGTATTTATAATATAGGACGCCACTACATGAAGCCATTCGCAATCATCATCAAAGGATTTGTAACACGCTAATCGATGCAGGTGCAAATACTGAGATTTATGACAATTTAGGACAGACAGTGAGGGACCTTGGATCTGCTGCTGGATTAACTAATAAAGAAATTGCTGCATTCCTTGGTTAGTGAAGTCGTGAATATTGCATTTGAAATGAAGTTTACTTTACTTACCAAATTAATTTTACTCTTACAGAAGGGAATAAAAAAGAAAATCAACAAATAAAGTCGTTACAGCAGAATAGCTTTAAAAAAAAGTTGTCCATTCGTCACAAAAGCAAGAAGAGACCTTCATTGATTCCAACAATGATGAACGGCGGTGCTGACCGCATCAAGACAAAAACTGGAAAGTGTTAGAGCATGAACAAATGAATTTGGGCATGTAAACTATAATGTAGAATTTTTTATATTTATCTAATGTTATATTTTGTACATATAATATATTAATTAAACGATATGTAATCATGTGAACGTGCCCTCCTGCAAATGATATCTCTGTAGCTAAATATTGTAGTAATAGCTCAACGTCGTCATCTTGGCCAACTAGAGTTCCGATTCTTTATTCAAGACAGTAATCGGGTCATGTAATATCAAAGCTCAAATAGTGGCTTGTGTCACGTCCATTGCTACAAAAGGAGTAATAATGAAAAGTGACGATGATAACATACTTTGCTATAACCCGCTGACAGCTAAGAATCGGAGTAAGAGAAAGA
>CAJVPJ010001315.1:0-10536 GCA_910592205.1 Paraglomus occultum | reverse complement strand
CGAAAAAATAGATTTTTCATATGTTTTACTATGTGATCGACAAAAATTACGTAGACTTTTGTCCAGTGAGTGTATGTGATACCAATCAAAAGCCTGAAGTGCAGACCCAACTGATTTGGTACCAAATTAAGTCGAGTGAAATTCTTGTAAGCTGTTTATCAGGCTTGATAAGTATGACACTTAATTTTTTATTCAGCTCAAATGTTTAGTTACTATCAAGATTTGGCTCATGACAAGTGCCATCCATGGATGTTGGCTATTATTTTACCTGTTTACTCCAGAATGTCTTGAGAGCTTGGAATTATTACCACACGACACTAATGTCAGTGAGAAACTTAGGTGGAAATCCGTCTTCCTTCTTTCGGGTATCAAAAAGTGAGTTGAAGTCCCTTCTAATGTTTATGGTAAGTCGATCTGATGAATCAGATAACAATAACCGAGTCAAACAAAGCCCCATGATTTAGAACAGCGTGATGCATTTTTCGTGTCAAGGGCAAAAATGTTGTATTTCGTGACAATTTTTTAGTGTCAGTACAAACGCTATCAATTATTCGTTCTCTAGTTATTTTCGTGACTACTTTTCCGTGTTAATAAAAGACATACAAGTAGTTCATATCCCATCGTCAAAATACTCATGCTGATAATAATTGATGTGTTGAAACAAAGGACAAGTTCTTTTATTCACTGAATGTTAAATAAACGAGTTTTGACTAATTTTTACCGAATATGCTTATAAAAGCAGCTCGTAAACGTCCGTTGATCAATTACGCGAGAGTTTATTATTCATGTTGTAAACAACTGTTTATTAATTAGTAACAAATGAGTGATGTTTACTCGACTAGTCGCCCTGTTTAACTTAAAATTTAATTCTCCTTCGATTCTGTGGTATAATAATTGTTGGTATATTATATGTAACAAAAAAAACCTGATGCAGAAGAACGACCAGTGAATGAAAATAAATATGGAATAGCTCATTTAAAATTTCAAGACTTCTGGATTTATTTAATTATAAATTGATATGGTATTCTTTTACCCTGTTTTTCAATAAAAAGCTCGCAATGTATTTGCATTGAGTTAACTAAATTAATTAGAACCATATCGGGATTTTCTCCCATTCTTTCTTTAATAAATTACACCAAATCACCACGATTTTTCGGTAGTCTTTTTTCTACGTTTGTCTTGACAATGTTCCAGAGATTTTCAATTGGATTTAGATCTGGACTGTTAGATGGCCAGTCCATTAAGTTGGGCACGTTATTGCTGAGAAACGATTTGGCAATTTTGCTGGTATGTTTGCGATCGTTGTCTTGTTGGAATCGCCAATTGTCTCCCAACATTTGGTTAATCTCTGGAAAATATGTCTTCTACTAATGTCTACATACAGGTTTGCAAAACGGCGAGGTTTTGCCTTCTATACAAAAGCTACCCCACGCCATAATTTTCGTTCTATCTTTTGGAATGCATCGGACTAGTCTTTCTCCCTAATGCCAGCGAGAAACTGTATTTCTAAACAGTTAAAAAGCCGTTTTATCACTAAATAATGTGTTTGACCAGTCATTGTTTAGCTGTTTAATTGCCCATTCAACGCGCTTTTCTTTATGTTTGGTAGTCAACATAGGGGTGGCCCGTGGAATGCTTTTCTGGTAACCATCGTCTTTCAAATATCTCGAAACTGTCATGTGAGATACATTGACACTTTTTGCTGTCAGCCTAGTTGCCAAAGTTCTCAGTGACAAAGACGTGTCTCTTCGAATGTACCGACCGACGGTTTGTGCTGCACTACGCGTAATTTTTTTAGGTCGGTCATTACCTCCCTTACGCAGTTTTTATAGATTGTTGATGGTGGTACAGTATCTTGGTCAGAATGTGCAGATTTGACACCCTTGTTCCGAAAATGTAATATAGCTTGACGTTGTGCTTGCTTTTCGGCATAAGACATTTTGAAATAAATTATGAAAAAAGTTACATAATAATACCAAAATAAACCCTTTATTATATATAAAACAAAACTTCGCCGCAATTTGGATCCAAATTGGGTGAGTTAGAGCTGTTTACATTACGCGATAATTTTTCCAATTTTTTTTTTGTTACACGCTGTACTTTATTCTAATACGTGTACAGCAGGTAGATCATATGAAGAAGCACGCACGTTAATATTAAATTAGGCCACCTGTAGTCTAGACGCAGTCGCAAAAGCAATCACCGAATAAGGAGCTGAGCTAAAGTTAATTGAACATCCCCCCATCGGCGAACACGCCTACGTCAACCCATACAGCCGACCGCAACACTAATAAGGACATGCATGGTTTTCTATTTTTCTGTTGTCTTAATAGACTATTAGGTGGCACTATTTACCTCGTTCGGACATGCCAAAATAAATAGTACATTATAGTACGCAATATACAACTGCTGTCATTGAAGACAGCCATACAAGTCACATCTCTCAATTAACTAGCCTGATGAAATAAAAAAGGCAACAATGGCATATTGCCCTTTACAAATAAGATGTAATATTAGATAAATTACCTCATTTTCCATGATCTTTGACTTGCCAAATGACTTTATTGTCTACTCATACATAATAAAAGGTATAATTATGTAGGGCTATACTGTATCAAAAGTTAGTATGTATCGATACTTTATTGGACTAGTTAATCCGAAGATTGACCGTAGCCTACCCCTGCAGTCCTTACTCCTGTCGCACTGACCTCGCTAGTACTAGTGACTTAATAGTTTGGCCAGATGCGATAGACCTGGCTTGAATTGCAACTCGTGCCTCACGAATAGTCATTGACTAAACGCACGGTTACTTTCTTTATCATATGGAACTACCTTCAATTGTCTCATTGCCCATATATGTCTGTTAGACAAGTATTATGAAAACGGTTAGAAAATACCAGTTTCACATATTTCACGCAGCACATGTGTTCTCATTACTTATTGTCATGTTTTGCTGTTCCATATGGCGCAAATTATACACATTGTAGCGTCTTTTCTTGTAAAGGGAGCTTGTTGCTTCTGATGGATCCATCTATGTGTCATACGCATCAGGTAAAAAAACCTGCTTGATAACAAAAAATCAAATTATCAATGATGGGCGATTATAGCTCAAATCAGATCCTTTCAGGTGATCATTACCAAAAATAAATTATCGTACAGAGATAATCGCGGGGGCAGTTTACGATAACATAAAGTACTTTACAAATCTAATATCAAAAAGCAGGAGAATCTTTATTGCTGTACCCAGGATTAGCGTTTGGTATACGGTGCATGGTCTCGGGAATGAAAGACTAATAGTTTTGGTTTTATAAATGAATGTATGTTAATACAACTCTGCGCTGGGTATTAGTTCGTACGACGACGTTGTTCAATCAAAGATAACAGGTGATAATCGAAAGATGCAATGTTACAGTATGTTGTGTTTCAGCACATGACTCCGTAACCTGAAAGCATGCAAGCTGTATGTCATACATATTACAATGTGGGAGGTTCCAGCGCCGCATGGGTGTAGTCATATGAAGAGAAATGTTCCGTAATACAGATATTGGAAAGCGTCATTATAATTAGATACCACATCACGGGATTGTTATACATTAATAGTAAATCGGTGCGGGTCATTAAAAGCCCGAGACCCAAAGTACAGAATACTTTAATATTAAAAAGATGGTAACATCATATAGAGACTTTTGTGGATGATGGCACACATAGGAAAAGGTCGAACTAAATTTGAAATAAATGTCGTCAGTGGCGCGTAAATGTGCTGTTGACCCCATTCGTTTTGGTTAGAGTCTCAGATAAGATGTGATTCATTGATATAGTCTTACCATATTCTTCCATACGGGATAACGAAATCTTATTCAAACATGTGGCGAAAACTTTTTAAAATAACATGATCATTTTTCCCGCAAGGAAAATCAAAACATGCTTAGCTAACAATACTATTACACGTATTCTTTATTATATACATGTGAAAGGAGATAATCTATGATCTCTACATTAAAATGTTAGCTTTAGTCGAACATGGCTATTTCAAAGGCACTTGAAAACAAACATTTCGATCAATCATGGGACCCAATGTGAGCGATACATACATAGACTAAGAAGTAAATGGAATAACGTTGGCTTCTCGAAGCAAATATTTATCGAAACCCTGGATAATATTAGAGATTGTAGAGGAGGACATGTCGATTTCCCATTATTGTCTTTGGTAAACAAAGAGAGAAAAAGCCAAGCAAACATTCAGAGTATTTCAACGGCATTGCATACAAGTTTATTTATGCAAGGCAAATATTATAATTAGGTAACACGGCTTTGTAACCAACTTCATAATTAACATAATATGCAAGTGGCTTGGTTGATTTGGAAGAAAAAAAAAATTTTTTAATCGAAATGGACCATGTTCTTGCATTGTTGAAAGCCTGCACAATGGTTTTAATGAGGCGAGGCTTTCACTTGTCATTACCAGTTATACTTTATTCGGTTATTTTACTAAAACGGATTATGGCTTTCGTTTTGCTATACGTTACACATTTGCCAGTGCACAACGCATCGATCATATTAACAATGTAACAGCGGACCAGTTGTACAATGTAAAAAAGTTTCTCTTTTTTTTTTTTTTTTCTTTCTTTTTTTTGGCCCTCTTATGTCCGAGCAGTGCTGATAAGGTATTTTAGCCAACATTACCAAATATATCATGCACACGTCGAATGCAATATTAGCCGGTCCTAGAATGACTTACAAGACAAGGTTCGCCAAACACAATCATAATAACAATAAATAAACTATTGTGATTTTACAAGTATTGGTTAAACTGTCATAATTAACTGTCATAATTATAATCGAAACTCTTATCATTATCACATGAGTGCTGATCTAAATCGGCGTTTTCCAGTATTTCCATGCTGTCGACCAAGTGTGACAAGAGCGAGCCAGGATGAAAGAGGTCGCAGGGTCCATTTACGTGCTATATTGTACAGTTATCGTGACGATGAATTACAGACAACAGAGACTTGTGGAAAGAGCGGTCGTAAAAAAGAACTAGCCCTGCGTTGTAGACATGTGCTGATAACCTGTGATGATTATCTTATCGATAACAATAATCATAAATAGGTTTATTTTATTTGTCAAGTACATCCTCCCATCCATCCCCCCCTAACTTACCCGCGCTTATTTCGTATTGCGTTATCATATCGATATCAAATCTAAACCCACTTTTAATACAATTGATAAGTTAAAACAAATCTTGATATGAGTTAATACATTACTGTATTTGATGTTCAAACACATCATTACACTTGCCGTTTATGAAACTTTGCTGATTAAAAATGTCATAGTGACCTTCACCCTGGCAAAAGATAACGGAGCCTCCATGCCAAATGCAGATCATTGTCATTTGATAATTTCTACTTCAACTAATCCTGTTCATCGCGAGAAAAAAATATATTGAATGGAATGGATATGGGAATGAGCAGTTTTGAAAATCGGGTTGGGACGTTTGACAGCTCCTTACCTGTTAAAGAGTCTGTTGGTCATGTACTTGTGTACTATAACTGCAAAAGCCGGTGAATTTACAGTGACACTAATATATAAATATATTGACATTATTGTATTTTTTGTTTCTATTACGGCTATTTTGTAAAACATCTTACATATCATCACGATGATGTCGTATTTATTAATAATTTACAAATGATTTATATATTTATATATTTATATTAACATGTACACCCTACTTTAATATTTGACTATCACCCTGCTTGCCTATCACTCAATATAAACATCACTTTGTCACGCACCGCCCACCTTTGTCTCTTCCTTACTCTGACCATAAAATTACTTCTACAATTCTACACATATTCCTTTCTCTCCCGACTCTTAATTTTTATACATCCTGAACATTTTTATATAAACGCACTTACCTTATATCCCCCATAATGAACATATTGCATGAAAAGTATAAGCGATTAAATACATTATACAAGCAATATGAAGCATCTATCGACGATTTACAAGACGCACTTGTTGAACAATTGCCACAACTTAAGGAAGAGTATGACTTGGAATTTGTCCAAGTTGAGCGTTTGAGGAATTACATGGAGGACAGAGGTAGGGAAATACCCCGCAGAGCGAGAGTATGATGCAGGATGAGTGGTGACAATGCCAACTGTTGGAGGAAAAAATTTTTTCAATGTCTAAATCCGACAGTACTCTAAAGGGCGACTTTATCTAATTGCCATTCCAAAGCCAGATCATCACCAAAAACCCCCATTCTAATGCTTTATTATCTTATTCCAGGAACTCTTTTCCGGTTTTTCCGTCGTTCTTCCTATGACCTCGATCTCGCTCTTTCCTATCTCCTCGAAAACATTCGCTGGCGTATTGCCAACAACATAGACGCTCTTTCTCTCTCTGACATTCATCCGCAATACTTGGAATCTGGACTTTTCTACTTCTCTTGCACGGATATCTGGAATCGTCCGTGTGCTATCTTCAATCTTCGAATGTACAACCGTGATCCAGAGTCTCCAACTATAGAAGATATGAAAAAATACATCATATTCAATTGCGAGGTTGCGAGAAGACACATGTGGGATTTATGTAAAGAAGCATTGAGAGAGGGGAAAGAGCCTATATTGCAATACGGTGTACTTGTCGATCTAAACGAGGCCACCTTTTCGAATTTGGTGCGTATAATAACGATGTGATCCTGATCATTTGTGGAATGAGAACCAATCAATTGAATTTCTTTTACAATAAACCCTTTCTAGGACTTTGAACTTGGTCCATTCATGATGGACTTGGCAAAAAATCAATACCCTAGTTCAATTTCTGCAAGTACGTTACGAGTCTATTGTATTTCTTCAATCACAATTGCTTAATCAATATCCAGGCTAATAAATCTCTCTGTTTCAACAACTGCATCATAACACCAGTTTTTGTTTTAAATTATGGTTGGACGTATGCGACCATGTGGCGATTGGTAAAACGTCTACTTCCCGAAGAGTCCATTAGTCGTATCTTTTTCCCTACGCAAGAGGAACTGCTCGAGTATTTTGATGAAGATAAAATTTTTGTTGGTAACGTATTGCGCGGGTTGATCCGTGATGTGACTATCATCAATAATGGCATGGTTACGGTCTCGATTCTGACATGATTTTACTATAATTTCACCTAGAACACGGCGGCAAAGACACAACTAGATATTCTTTGTCGACTAACGCCGTCTTTAACAAGCACGCCAATCCACCACCAATCCTTTCCTTCCCAGTCCCACATCTTCGTTCCATATCTCGTGTCTCATCATTTGATTCTCTTCACGAAGTTTTCTTCTCCGCGCGTGCGACTCCGATACCATCCCGCTCGGTTACACCATACTGCAGTCGACCGGGAAGTCCGTTTCATAATCAGCCGAGTACACCATATGCCAGTCGTCCGGCATCGCCGGGTGTTGAGCACGTTGGAATTCCGTCATGGTTGAAAATGACGCCTTCAGACGCTGGAAGAGGAGGACATGCATTACATGCAGGATTGCATATGCCACAACCGCAGAGAAGTGATATGGGATTGAAGAACTTTACTGGGAAACATAATGGACTTGCTGCATATGGGAATGGTAGTCAACAACTACAATCTGAAACATTTGGACACAATTCACACTCAAGCAATTTTACTCACCTATCAACATCGACACCGTTAAACCTTCACACATCACCATCCTATACCTATCTTCAAGAACTATATTCATCACCTTCCCCCATACCATCCTCTAATACTGTCACCACGTCTTCAGACACGTCACCGCTTATATCCATCTCTTCGAAATACCCTGAAACCTTTTCATCCAAACATAGTCTCTACCGGTTACTTCGCATACAGCGTAGGGTAAAACAGCACATATCTAATATGATTCGGAGATTCATAGCGAGGAGAGTAAGCGGTGTTTTCTGGCTAGTCATGGTAGTCGCTCTAAGAGGAGGATTGATGAATGAGTTTTGGAAGTTGTTAACGCAGCAAGTTACCATGCAATTGGGGTGGAACACAAATACGACGACAGCATTAACAACAGCCGCATTAAGTGTTGCGTTGAGTGGGAGAGATACGACAGGGAGCAGGATCAGGATTTGATGGGCGAAGGAGTAAGGGGATATGATAAAAGAGGTATAGATAAATATTAGACTTGAAAAAGTAATGATGAGAATGTAATGAGTATGGGAGATGGAAATAGGTTGGCACATATGATTTATCGAGTGGACGTTCAGTATGAATGAACTATTTCTCCATCTGACAAATTCATCACCTAATGATAAAGCTTTTTTATATAGACATTCTCCATATACGATACAAAAAAAATTAGAAACCTTAAGAATTACTATAGCAACATCACTACGAGCACTTTAAAAATTTATAATCTTTTTTTTTACTATAATTACTCACGCTTCATTTCCCCTACATCTTTTGACATTCTATGTAATAATAAGCAAACAAGACAATTGAAATTTCGTAACATCTTTTGAATCAGAGAGTTTTTTTTTTGTCTCTCGATTCCTAGACGAAATTTCTTAATATTAGGATAAAAGACGATTTGCACTAGTAGCAGAACAAAAGCTTTTCCTGGTGATGGTTCTGAAAGAAAAAAAAAAGAGAAATTCAAAAATTCTCTGGATTTCGGGGCACAGCAAAAACCGGTATGGAAAAAAAAAGGTTAAATAAAAATATCGGTTGTAGACGCGAATTTTTTGACCATTAGAAAAGGCATCACACAGTTGTTAGTTGTATTGCATTGAGAGTGTGGTGGTTAAGAATTCGAAAGTGTTTGATAACCATTAAGGCGCCAGTTTTGCGATAATGATTATTATTATTATTATGTGTTACAAGTTTGTCTTGTCATATTTCGTCTAAAACCCGATTCTTAACTCGACTGAATCGACTGGGTAGTGTGATTCAGACGTGGACGGCCACATTGCGAAACTTTTCGACCATTCATGCAAGTGCCGAATTATATTGCAAGTTCTAAAACTGTCACAAGCATCTATCCTTTGTTAATTTTGTGGGCTGATCGCATTTAATTATTTTTATGTGGCCTGATTTATTTTCATGTGGCCTGATTTATTATTATGTCCTGATGTTGAATACGTAACCTGATTGGTTGATTTTGTGACCTGACTTAAACAAGGTTACGAGTTTCACATGATCATGCTTTTTTATATTCTGTCCGCTGCGAGATACGCTGATTTAATTAGCCCGTGTGATTGAAATCATGTGTAATATAAGAAGGTCGAAGCGATAAACAAAGACAGCCTGACAACACAAATGTCTGATCAAGCCGAGTCCAAGACAGGAGAAACTATAACAAGCGAAATAGAAAGGCATGAACATGAACATGTATTACGCCCTAGTATGTAGCAGAAGACAAGATGTCACTTTTCCCGTAGTATATCTGGGCTTAATGAAAGACGTTGCATTCACTAATACATTGTTCTATCATAGCAATTCCTCTTGATGAAAGAAAATTAACCAAGGACTCTCGCATTACTGATGATTTAGAATTGGCCGCATATGAGACCCGTAGTGTCGACGAGGGTGTCAATTCATGGCAACCAGAGGTACCTTGGTATAGGCATCCGACAAAAAAACGGTGGCTTCTTTGGGGACTCGTGGGATTTTTTATCGTCATTGTTATTGTCGGTAAGTAGGAAAGAATTTGGATATGAAGAAAGACGTTGGTCTTTTTGGTAGTTAAAGATTATAATGAGTGTACATAACGTGTTTGCGCTACTGCCTGATTTTAGTTAGCACTATATTTTGCATTTTCTAATCTGGTTTTTTTATTACAGTTCCTACGGTTATAGCGAACGTAATCGAAAAATAATAACAAAAAACGGTCATATAATAATGGGTCAAGAATGTATTACTAAGACTGATTCTATATGAACAGCATCTTGCATGTATATAATTAATGTAAAGTATTGGTACTAGCGAATCAACGACTAGATAGATGACAGAGCATGTCTTTAGGTTGTCCCGAATGGAGTTTGTTATATTCATTCGAGTGTACAAAGTTCGACGAGGGAAATGGGCATTCCCTATTTTCAGCTAGTTGAACACACAAATTTACGCATCTAAATAACTGGATTGCAGTTATCTGGACAACTGACTCGCATCTCTTTGATTGAGGCTCCAAAAGCAAAAGAGCTTTCGAAATGAATTAAACAAAATAGTATTTAAGCTAGACGATTCAATGAGGAATAAATTTGCGTTAAGAAACAACCCTCGATCAAACACTATTGTTAATAGCCAAGTGGTCAAGTTTCAATCTCTTAAGAATAATTTCTTCCTACTGAAGAGACAAATGTTTCTAGGTTCGGTAACAATAACAACGTAACATTGTCGTCATTGCTGTCTAGCGACAATCTCTGGTTTTGCGGTCAACGATCGACAAGTCCTTTCTCCAACGTAATGCGAGTCCAATCACGTACGATGCTACAGATTTGACCCATATCGGGCCATCTTGTACGAAGCTACAAAAATCGACCATAT
>CAJVPJ010001314.1:0-10537 GCA_910592205.1 Paraglomus occultum | reverse complement strand
TTTGTAATGAACGAGTAGAATGATACCCCAAAGCCTCTGGTTTCTTGAGTTGATAAAGAGAATTAAAATAGGTTACTATGCTACTTACTACATGTTATGTCACACTATTATTTTCTCGCATAATATCACATGATTGTTAACGTATTGTTATGGAGTAGGTGCCCCTTTTGGTCGTCGGAAACGTTTATCCATTTGGTGGTTTCCAAGAAAAAAACACTGACATTGCAGTTCGTTGGCTACGAAGGACCTTCTAAATTCTCCAGCAGTAGCATGTCAATACACCGGTACGCACACAGGCGCTCATTAATAAGGACAAAGTCAATGACAAGTACGATGTGGGTCGGATAGACGTTCGCGCACTACCTCTATTGCGACATTTACTTTATAGACAGTAGACTTTATAGTCATATTGTCTTCAAGAGATGAGAACTGGTCAATAGGTGGTGGCGGTGGTGACCGCTGATTCTAATACATTACAGATACTAACAATCGCATTAATCTTGTAATGCGTTCTATACGCAGCACGAAACTATAAAACAGCTGCTTTATCTTCGACAAGCTACAAACTTTTGACAACCAAGCAAACGGCATTATCCCAAGCACTTGTTGCTTTAACGGAAATTCAAAGTGACAGTTGGAAACTAGTCAATACGGATTCATAAATGGTAATTAGTTAGTATTAAAGAGTCATGTTACGGATATATGTTCCGTCGTAATATGTGCAGTTCATATTACCCATACGAGTGACTCACGAAATTTCTCTTTTCTTTTTTCAGATCAGGACTATGGCAATGTTAACATTAGCACGACTGAACCAAAGATCAATGCTATTTTTCCGATCCCCGTCAACCCAAGAGATACAAGCACCCTACTGCCGTCAAATTCGCTCTTTATAAATTAAATCACCAGACAACACTCTATCCGACTTCACAAACGTTCAAAGCTTCATCCATCGTCCATGAGTCTCAGTAATCTCCTGACTACCAAGAATGCACGGTCAACGAATCCTCAGAGTGGCGACGTTGGGAATTTCATCGTCCTTATTTGAGGGTACTTCGGGCTGGGATCCCCGACAAAGCCTCAGACGACTTTGAGTACTCTGCTGCAGGCCTGAATTTATTCCAGAAAGTAAAAGATATGTTGTCGAGTGCCAAAGGAAGTTTGGGTTTATAACCCGAAGGCATCATTGCAGGTTTGTTACAATCCCTGAAGGATCTATGCTTTTTTGACCATTGTCATTACGTCTTTTCTCATATTAGTTTTTCGTTTTACTCCAATGACCTTTTTATTATATCCTTTCCTCACCTTTGTGTCTGCCATGCGTGTAGAGCTTTGTCAAACGGTTCGGACATTTGCTGAGAGCAAGGAGGAATAGAGTTTTACATGCCCGAAGACGAGACCGTCAGTGCTTTGACGTATCCAATATGGTGAAGGTGGGTATTATTCAACTGCTTTGACGTGCATATCATTTGTGATCTTTTCAAATCTTATAATAATTTTTGTCTTTCCTCTTACCCAAATTTCCAGTCTCCCTTCCACCCATATTCACGGCGTATCCAAGTCATTTGCGCGTCCATCAGGATATCTGACGTCCGCGCGTTATACATGACCTCATTACGATAAAGATGATAGTGAATTCTGTCCTAGCATGTGTCGATGTGATGAACACGAAAATTGGCGCATTGCAAAATTTCCTTTATACTACGGAAACAATTTACCGGATTCAATTATGAAACCAATACTTAGGACATTCTTGTTTCCGAACGAAAAACAAAATTAGTTAGGATGAGAGGATAACCATCCGAAAAATAGAAGCCTCCGAACCAATATGAAGTGACACTCTCTATTTCCAATATGAAGTGGCACTCTCTATTTCCAATATGGAGTGTCTATTTCCAATATGAAGTGGCACTCTCTATTTCCAATATGGAGTGTCACTCTCTATTTCCAATATGAAGTGGCACTCTCTATTTCCAATATGAAGTGGCACTCTCTATTTCCAATATGGAGTGTCACTCTCCATTTCCAATGTGAAGTGGCACTCTCTATTTCCAATATGGAGTGTCACTCTCTATTTCCAATGTGAAGTGTCATGAAGTTTAACAATTGACCACTAAATTTAAAATTTTATGTAAATACAAATTGGTTGAGAAATAAAAAATTTAAAATTCTCATTAATTTCCGCCACTATTAAAATTACAGTCGCTGCCGAACGGTTGCATTACTATTACCTAAACGTACATAATAATAACTCATTAATTATTAAATTTTCCGGGCAAAAGGTTTATGACAATGCCTGATCACACGTAAAATTTTTTCTTTTGCTTATTATTATCTAAACCATCTCTACATGACATCTAGTCGAATTATGAAACCATCATTACTATAAAAGGAAACGTCAGCGCATTATAACTCCTAGAATCGTCATTATCATGTTGCACGCTTATTTTGCATTTCGTTGTAGCAATCACGCTATAATTTGCCCATAGATAATAGACCATAAGCATAATTACGGCTGGTTCAAAGAATAAAAGAGAGAAAAATTTTGTTAGAAAAGCGTCGAGATATAAATTTTTATGCATAGAGGGGTGTAGTATAGTCCGATACAAAATATTCGATGTTTGGAAATTTTGCTGGAGACATTCGCTCGAGCTGAAATTTTACGTGTGATCAGTCATTGTCATAAACCTTTTGCCCGGAAAATTTAATAATTAATGAGTTATTATTTTTAGTATTAGATTTACGCATATTTAAAAAAACGTATGATGATTGGGCGTTGTGCACGTGCACCAAATCTGTCACAAAGATTCCTTATTTCCAACGCGTTACGTTAGCGGCTGAAGAAACGTTCAGTTGTTGGTCCAAACGGCTGGCGTGGTGACGGTTGGACTGCATGTTTTATGAGCTGGAGCGAACATTCCTTTAAAAAAAAAGCCGATTGATAATCATTATTGGAATTCAACTGCAGGTATGAAGACAAGTATTGTTCATAAAATGCACAAAGAAAATATGTTGACAGCATGCAGACGTATAAATCTACACAGCGGATGACACAGTATTATGTTTTTGTTTATTTTCTCTGATACCCTATCCGAACTTATTTGTTCCTTTTAACTTCTTGTTTTGGCTCAATTCAACGTAAAATTGAAATCATTAGACTAACTGCACCCGTCTTACGTCTGATGTTGATAGCAGGCGTAATGTCCACCTTGACAACGATCAGCCGATCGTCCGACAAGCTTATCTACAAGATTCGGCCGAAAAGAAAAAGTCAAATAGCGTCCAGCGTCCGCCGAATTGGTTGATATTGTATCGAAAGATATACGAGCGAGATTCACTCGCGAAGGCAACGCATTATCAGTTGCCGAGTCATTTCGCATTGCTGACAGCGCCTCCTCAAGAAGAAAAGAATTTCTGGCATGCCTTATACGAAATTTTTACAATGAAACATCAAACTACAACTTGTCAGACCAAGGGGCGCGGCATGAGGTTGGTCGACGGATCTGACAGTTCGGGTAAAAATGGCCAGATGCAGTATGAGCTTTGCAGATTATGTGTGTATAAGATTGTTAGACAAATCACACTTGTTTATTGAGGCCTTTATTCGGCACACACTTGTTTATTGAAGTTACTGTACTGCTAAGGTATGAGCATTCCACCACTGTTCCTCGCGTTGCCCCATATCTTGCCTAACTTACCTCTATTTCCCCTTCACCAGTCCCTCTTGATTCCCGCTGACGTTTGTTGATATTGTTAGTGTTTCACTATTTAACGATTGACATTCCGCAGTTCTCTCCACAAAAGTATTCTCAATCCTTTCTTCGCATCATCGTTTCCCAACACTCGCAAAAAACTCAAGTGCCTTTTTAACCAATTATCTCTACGAACAATTTATTTTGATAGATGTTCCTGATGGCATGTCCCGGTCAGTTGAAGAATTCGTGATTTTGGGTACGCCGTGGGATTGACGGAGGATGAGAATCGGGATAGTTGAATGAAAAAGGGGCAAAGACTAGTCAATTTTGTACGCAGATGTGTATACATATAGTAGAAAAAAAGTTTGCACACATCGCAAAGATGATTCTAATATCAATCCTAGCTAAGAAGACAGTATAACGACTTAACCAATAATCTCCAGAAACATTTAATTAGAAAATTCGCAATGGATATTGGAGGACTTGAACCTCCAACCATCCGGGTGCTCTAACCATTGAACTAGTGTACTATGTTTCGGTATAAGCCGGGATCAAATAAATTACTATTGTTCATTCCGGATTGTCGAAAATGACGTATATATCTATTACTTACACTTCTATGTCGAACTTCTCTGCATAACGATAACTGTGAAAGGGTACGCAAAACCAATGAGAATTGAACCCGTAAACTCTTGTATTAAATATAAACTGTTCAATGTTAATGGCGTGCACCCTAGCATTCTGAGCTGCTTCTTCCCCCACTCAAGAGCTCAGTGAGTATGAGCTTTGCTACTACTTATCGCTGGTTTGTTGGTAACATTTCACTAACAACGCTTATTTACGACAGAAAAACCAAAGAACATTTTAAAGAATGATACAACTGTTTTTATTGATAAGCGTTGACATTTCACCACAGGTTAGTCGGTGACGAATTTTTACAGAGACTAACGATTATGTTGTTAGATACTAGCATTTGATAGTGGACGCTTCAACAGACATTTATGCTGACGAAACAGTTTTCTTTATATACCGTTGTTTTCCGTATAGATAAATTTTCTTTCGGTGAAAGATATGGCTGCGGGCCGCACAACCGCACAGCCGCTAAAAAGAAGTGATATCATTATGATATCCGAATGTTCCACCAATTTTAAATAAAGGTGGTGAGCAACTGGTAAGTTCCATAATTTTTATTAATACTGCGCCTTTTGACTATGATGTTATTTTCAAACATGCTCACTCACAACATTATCTCTATTCAAACTCTCAACAGTTTCGATGAACAGACTTTCCTTTTATTCTCGAGCAAAATTTGCTCAAAAAAAAAAACCACAAACGGATCCACGCTGCAACAACGCGTGGATCATGTACAGGCGTGTTGGGGGGCCTCGGGGAGGCTTGTGGGGAAACGGGGGGGACCTCCAGTCAAAAGACTTTTTGAGGTCCTCTCGGAACTTATCCCACACAAGTATATAGCGATAGAGGTTAAAATATAAATAAATTTATTGGTATAATAATATTTGTATTATAATATTATAATTGAGTATTTATGTCATGGCGAAATTTTTAAGAATCGATGTTTCATATTGTATTCTAATTTCGCATCGTATTACCCGACTTTGATCGAGGAACGATTATAGGTTTGCACTTGGGAGAGCATTGGTTGAGTGTTCGAAGGGAGCTGTTTAGGCGTTATCGGACGACATAAGGGCTATGACTGATCAGAACTGAGCGGGCGACAATGACAAAATATTTGTTCGACAATAAAGTCGTACTGTATACTATCGAATATTTCGCATTCTTCTAGTTTTATCTGAAAGCGAACCAGCAGTCAGATGATTGCAACAACACTGTCAAAGCAAATGGGTATAAACTTTGGGTAATATTGCTCGGTCCAAAAGTTCAAGCTAATTTTCTTTCTCTCATTAGCCTATGTCGCGTCGAAATATTCTCACTAAATTCAGAACAGGAAGAGAAATTTTTATCGGCCGATTTTTCGCACTGTATATTCTAGTATGAATTGAATCAATATGTGGTCAGCGTGATAATACTTAGTACAATCGTCAGACGGATACCCATTAATATTAAAGATTGGTAGATAGCATTAGACATTCCGCACGCGTAATTGATTATCGCGAAATAGAAATCTTCGCCGTGTAACATGCCGATTCCTTTATATTTATGACAGCGTGTTGCGCACTTACAAAAGTTTTCGATTTAATAAACTAATATACTCAACGACAGGTCTGTTGTTCTGGCAAAGACTGGATCTTTGCGCGTTATTTATGTAAGTAATGTTACGTTATTAAGCCTCACCCATCGAATCAACTTATTGAACTTTACGTTTTATCCATTTAAACAAACAGTGCCGTCTCCAAAGTCACTGACCGCCAGTTACATTTGAAATTACATGAGAGTATTGGCATAAACGAGCAATGTAATTGCCGTAACATTAGCATTGAATTTAGCGATTTGTTTGCGTGGTGAGTGCGTCTCGGGCGAAGGGTTGTGTGCTATATGTGGATGGACCGAATGCTAATGGAATTAAACGAATCGTATTGGCCTGCTTGCTTATCAAGTTACTCAAGGATAGAGAACCGTCGGTGACTTTGTAATGTATTTTGTATACATTCTCCAACTATACCAACCATTGAACGATTTGGCAATTAACTACAAAACAATTCAAAAAACCCTCGTGGATATGGAAAAGATGCCGGATTTAATGCATGAGCCGTTGGAAATAGAAGACCCGCCAAGCGCTAAGCCGCTGGAAATTGGAGAAAGAGAAATAGGGTTCCAAAATGTTAGTTTCGCAATATGATGATAGAATCCCGATCTTGAAAAATGTGTCGTTTAGAGTACCAAGCGGACATACCGTTGCTATTAGTGGTCCATCAGGAGGAGGCAAGGTAAGCGAATAGAGATATGATTATAGGGATTAGTAAGCATAGCCCGATGATTCTATTCAATCTTTGAAAAGTAACATCTCTTTTTAATAGGGAATGTTTTTGATCTTTTATTCTTAGGTGATCGGTAAAGGTAATTATCTATTTAATGAAACATCGAGCCTAACTTGCAATAATAATCTGTGTTTGTGTGCTTCTACACTAGCATCTTCAATTAATATTACTTGACGAAGCGACGTCGGCACTTGATACTAGTACAGAAAGACACGTACAGAAGTCACTACTCCAGATACTGCAACCACATCGATAATCGGTAAGGGAAGAAGAATAACGATGCACATGATCTTTACGTGATACCCGTTCAATCCAACCCGGCAGATGACAACAGATTTTGGTAGCGCTGCGTTTCAGCAATCACCCTACCAACAAGTATCAACGGGGACATTATCACCTGAAGAAGTCCAGAACATCAAACAAATAGAAGTTATACTGAAAGGATGATTATGATGAAAGAGCGCGGGCATATCAGAAAGCACACGAATTCTTTAGAACATTGCATTGGATGACTTAATTTTACACCGGAACGGGGAGACTTCACGAGGCTAAAGGCGTGTGTATTAAAGTAAGGTGGGAATTACATGATGTTGACATTATTTACCTGTATTACTAATTTGCTATTTTTGTTTAGTCGCAAGAATGTATTGCCTCATATAGTCCAGAGATGATATTCTGGAGAATATTGAAAAGTTGACATCCTTAAGATTATAATTGGTATTTATTAATAAGTTTATGTTACATATTATATTTTACGTTCGTCGTATAGTATACTCACCACGCGATTAATGTGTTGTACCCATATGGTCTCGGTATGATCGTAGACGCAATTTCCAAGAAAAAGCGAAGAACTCCTGAACGCCAATTATTTCCTGATTAAAGCCAGTGTTTTTTGGCTAACACGTTGAGATATCGTGATGTGTTGCAGTTATTTCTTATACAATACCGAATCAAATGGTACCCCGGATGAAAGATAATAGAGCATTGAATAAAGAGCTTTGGATACGTTGAGATTTATGGATTCAGAAGATCAAGAGAAAAAGGTCTAGGGAAGGGATTGTCATGCCTTAATGTTTTTGATTCTGTCTAGGCTTCCTGCATTCAACAAAGTAACACAATCTTAACGTTGAGGCTGAACGTAATGTGGAGTTGGAGAGTTAGGTGGTGGCGGAAATTACGAGTGGAGCCGTATTTACCTACGTTCGCAGTTAAAGCTTTGCTCTGCCTGATCAGTCATTCCGTCGCGTCCCGCTTTTAAGTACGTACGCAAGACAACACACGGATCGCTGTTTCGACAGGTGTTTAGAAAGAAAACAGACGAGAGAGCGCATTGAGGGAAAGCCAACACCAGCAAAGTGTTTTTCTCAGTCGCTATCGCAAAGATGCATCACACCAGAAGTGCGGATCAATGTCGGAAGTATATCATATGCGTTGTATTCACTTAGTGCATATGGATTTTTTTATTTTGATATTATCAGCCTTTGCTGTTGTTTATCATAGATATTGAATGAGCATGAGGGGTTCGGTGACAGTGCGTCAGTATGCTATAATCACAGTTCTACTTTTCCTGCAAAACTATGAAATGTAATGAATAACATCTCTTTTCATTGATATTCTGCTTGTTATTAAAAGATTAATACCTTTCGTTAATAGTCCGCGATAGATTATTAATATCATATCACATTATAATACAGTGAATGATGGTTTGGTCGATTTGTTAAGTAACGGTGGTTGACACAAGATTGTCCAATTGATTTGCGCGGTCGCGGGAACGGATTGTTTCTGGTTTCTAGAAAGCCGGACGGCATTTCTTGACCAAAACTTTGTTAAGGTGTTATCATCAGCGGCTTGTTTTAACCATCCAAGTGCCCTTTAATTGATTTTCCAACCCATAAAGTTCTCATATTACAGTAATTACCGACGAAAATACGTTCGTATGTTCCATTTTATCAATCATCCTATCCTCTATTCTTTCTCCTACAAGCGCGTATCAGTACCACTACCATCTTCTTCTTTACCTTATTCACATCGAAGTCTATATCAACCAAGCTTTTTTTTCCGCTTCTTTCTTCTGTTCTTCCACCTCATTGTATCTTATCTTATCATTTAATATATAAACATCTCATCCAAGTACCCTTTAATTAATTTTCCAACCCAAAGTTCTCGTATTAACAGTAATTATAATTACATCTCCCACATTATTACTGGCGAAATCACGTTCCTATGTTCCGTTTTCACCAGTTTTCGTTAACTATTTCTCTACACAGTGTATCAGCACCGCTATCATCTTCTTTATTTTGTTCACATCGAAGTCTATGTTAATATCGGCCAAGCTTTCTTTCCGCATTTTTTTATCCCATTTTCGATCGTTTCAAAAGTGCTAGCATCTATCCATTATGTATTCTTTGCGGATAATAAGCACCCGCATAATTGGGGGAATAAAAATTATAATCAATAAATTGTCTTGGTACCTTTTTCTAATTCGTCGCCAATAGCTTCACCATTTGCTAGTTTTTCTGCTCCCATTGTTATTTGAAGCAGAATATTACATTAGTGTCTATGACAGTGAAAAACTTTATATTTGACGGGTGGATATGACACAAATGAACAATGTAATAGACGTGTTCGCTATTATGGTGCCAGCCAACTGTAAGTAATAGATTTATCAGTTGCTCCTGTTCTCAGGCAATCGTATTTACCAGCGTTGGATGGTAACGTTTTTTCTTGCGGCACAAACTGTTATATTCTCATTGAACGGTGTACTTCATTTGTCTCGATAATTCCAAGAGTACTATTGTCGTAAACTGGCCGGACAATGGAAACATTCACAGAAAAATTGTTTGTGAAAAACAAAACTCGTAGCTTCGCTATCTTGCTTGAAACTTGTACATATATTTCTGGAGATTTAGCGCGTCAGGCTTTCTATTCACGACCTAATGTCTATCGTTAGACATTAAACCTAAACAACTTATTGTTATCAAGTAAATTATTATTTTCTTCCGATGGGATTGAGCAAGAAAATGTCGACAAGACAGTCGTTTTATAACTGCTTCTGTCCACGTTATTATGCGAAAAGGGACACTTATAAACTTTGGGTAGGACAAAGAGTAAAAGTTGGCGATAGAAGGGTAAGTTTTTGCAAAAACCAGAGTTGACGTTAATTGTACATCTTTTCGTAAGAATCCTTTCATCCAGATTGAACAAGTAACTTCAACAGCAATCCGAAAATACTGCTGCTAAGCTTATCTGATGTGTTATGTGTTGCTTTACAATCATTACTATTACATTATTTTTATCTCAATCCTTAGTAGTCAAACATCTGACATAAACTTCTGGTTTTGAATAAACACAGAGCTAACGAATTAGAAGCAGTATTATGGTGGATGAGAAAAATTCGAATGTCTAAATCGGATATTTTCGATAAAAATCTCTGGGCAGAAGCAAAGTCTTTGGCATGAGTAAACAGTTGCCATGAGTACGCTCAGAAGACTCAAAACCCCCTACTATTCACCGTGGCAGTACACGGCCCAATGGAAAAATTATTGATACACTAATTGGAAACATCACAAAAATACAAGGAGTCGGTGCATTGTAATACAAGTCCGTGAGAAAAACGCCCAATATTAATATGGAGCACACAATACTAACACAAGATTATCGCACAGACATTGGGACGAGTTACGGGATGCTTGAACTTTAAACCAGGTTGAGAAACTTGTGTCATCGTGCTAAGAATTCAGTTCCCCAAATTCGGATGCTGACATTGATGCCGATATTTGCTAGCTGATTGATTGTCCATTGATTCAGAAAGTTGAATGGCTTATTCTATTTAATAGTAATTGGTCGGCATAACATGGTGTGCCTTCGATAAGAAAAAAAGATTGT
>CAJVPJ010001313.1:0-10537 GCA_910592205.1 Paraglomus occultum | reverse complement strand
AAAAGCTAATTGATATGTCCGATCTTGAGAAAATCAAAAAAAGCTTGACCGGATACTTTTGTTAGGGTAGTGTATGTGACACAATAACAAGAAAGAAGAGCGAAAGATTTACTAAATAACACTCGGTTAAGGCTCACTGTTATAACAAATACATAATTAGCAGAACGACAGAGAAAATTAGTAGATGAGTATTTTATAGCAAGAGGCAAAGCTGAGTATTGTAGCGTTGACGCTACTGCTCATTAAAGTTACGATGGAGCGCAAAACGTTCATGTACCCAATTCCGATTAACAGGTAAGTAAGATTTTATTATTTCAATCCACGTAAATCGGTATTCAAGATAAAGCAGTGCACGAACAAATTAACAACGTGGCGACATTATTATTATTAATTATCGGAAATTTTTTAAATTCGATGTTACACAGAACCAGTTTAAATTCTCGAAAAAAGATTTCAGAAATCGTCTCACTTAAATAACCGACTTTCGGTAAACATCTACAAGTTTCCAATATTCCTATTATGGTCACGGCTGACATGGTGTGATCGGTACGAAATGCATTTTGTGCATTTTGGGGAGGCAGTCTCAGTAGACGAAGGGTTGCCCTCATTATAATGGCTGATATACCAGATTTTCTAAACGATACGAGCTTATTGCTACCAAATAGCCCTATCTCAATACCTTCAGACTCTTCTACACTTGTAATTCGCGAGACTATATCGAATGCATATAGAACAATAGCCGAGAAGATAGGACCTCATAATGAGAACCTCGATAGCGAGCCGTTTTTTTCCAAGAAAACGACTACGGCCTTGACTGATCTTGGTGGACCAGCAACTGTATACGCAGTGTTATATACTGGAAAATTGTTTACTAAAAGGGAGGATAAAGTGTCTAATAGCAGAGCACGAGGGTGTTGGGTGCTTGCTGGGAATGTGCTAGAACTTTTACTCGAAAGAAGGGAAGCGGGTGTCTCGGAACGTGAGGTGCTCTGGGAAGCTCTGCTTAAACCCTGGAAAATTGATAGCATAGAGAAGAGTGGTATGTGCGCATAATAGTAAAATTTTACACGTTACATGCTATTGAAATCGACGTGTATAATATTATAAACTCATTTGAACGTAGCGTTGGATATTGCAACTAGGGCAGAAGCGCGTCATTTCCTCGTCTTGCCAAGTGTTCAGTCATTTGTACAGGTGAGACAGTTGTTATATACTTGTCTGTACATCTTCTGGTCTTGTTAACTTGAACATTTGCCATGAACAGGCTTTATGGAAAACGGGTAGGAAAATATCTGATCCTATGTTAGTTGACTCACCACTTTCAACTAGAAAGGCCAAATTCAAGCGTATAACAGAGATTATAACTACCCCAAGGTATTGAATAGTTAAATCAACAGACTTACTTGGTCGAAACATTATCTGTTTTAACCGAGTTAACTTCTGTTTCCCTATTAACCTGCAGATTCCAGAATACGACGACAGTAATAATGAACTTTGCGTTCCTTGCATTATATACTTATGTCGTCAATTGCACAGACTACAAATCAGGTGCACCCAATATTTCAGAGTGGTCGCTTTATCTATGGGCATTTGGATTCCTTATTCAAGAGTTTAAAAAGGTACGAATAAATAATCCACAATTAATTAAGTTGGTTTCATTTTTTGTGTTTACGTATATGTTTACAATTTATTTTATGGCCCAAAACCCAACTATTATCTAGATGCGCGACATGAAGTCAATATATTTTAGAATACCGTCATCTTACATAACGCTGAGCTTCCCATCGATCCTCTTTTTTGCTTTCATAGCCCGCGCGTTTAACGTCACTTTCTCCGGACCAATGTTTCTTGAATTTGATTTACTTTCACTTACATCGTTACTATTATACGCCAACACTATAATCTGGCTCGACTCTAATAGAGCATGCGGAAAGACAGTAATCGTGTTTAACGCTATAATGAGCAGGAGTCTATGGTTCCTGCCACTTATTTTGGCGGTGACAATTGGAACAGGGCAAGCGATATGGTCCGCCGAGAAAGGCGGCGCAGCCGTTGAGTCAGTGTAAGTACAAATATCAATCGCATGACCGATCGCAAAGTATCAAAACAGGACCCTTATATCTAAACAATGTAAATGTATGCTTACCCCCCTAATAGGTTAATATTGTCAACTTTATCATCATCATTTACCGGAAGATTACTCATCGCTTACACTGTAATAGCTACGCTTTTATTAGTCAGCCTACTGATTGCGTCATTCTCAGCTTGCTATTACCAACTTGTTCCATCATTAGAAGCAGAGTATGCTCTTTATTTCACCCGGAAAGCTACTGGCTTATTCCACTCGGTATATGTTTTCCCACCACCATCCAACGTGATGCAAGTAATCATAAGAAAAGTGTCGCAACACGTGCTCCGCAAGAGGAACAGCATCGTATGGATTGAGCACATGATGTGGTGGATCATGTTCGCTGCATTTGTCATATGCGTGGTATCATGGGAGATAGTATTGAAAATGATAGGTCCAGTTAAGCGGGCGATGGCGAAATCTTACACCAAGTTGCGTACATGGATACACTGTTCTCCACAATCATCTTCTTTCTACCCTCCTTCCTCTACCCATTTTTCCTCATTTTTGCAAATCGAGCATCTCAAAGACGCCATAGAACCAGAAGAACGTGCACTTAATCGCGATCTACAGCTTGGCAAAATAGTCGACACTCTCCTTCGCATCGAAACCAAATTACACGAATTCGACTCTCGCATTGAAACGCTCGAACGTCTAAGCCAGGAACGGCATTTGAGCCTAGACACGAAACTTACCTCCCTTGAATCCGTCTCTCGTATTCAACATGGTACGCTAACCCACGTTAATCAAATGCAAGTAGATACCGTGGGTGCTGTTACAAAGGTTGAGAAGACTATCGTTGAGCGATTGAATAAGGTGGAAGATACACAGATAGAAGGGATCAAAAAATTGGAATATAAACAATTGGAAATCGAGAAGAAGATACGGGAGACTTTGCCGAAGATGATGGAGAAAGAAGTAGAAGTAGAAAAAAGGTTGGATATGGTCGAGCACGTAGTAGTCAGACATGATATTGACAATGAAACAGTAGATTGGTTTGGGCGAGCTATGTGACTTACAAACATTAAGTGTCTGGTAATCGTTTGAGTGTAATTGTAACTTGCGCAAGGGGAAACTTTTGGGTTAGTATTAGTTTGATATTTGGACGAGCGTGAGCGCTTTCAAATTTTGTTTTCAATGTTTTTCTTGTAACCTCCCTTCTCACCTTTTCTCACACTTCGCAAAACAAAATGAATAAAAATACCGTTGGCCTGTATTTTGATCACTTTACATACCCAAAGACAAATCGCATCTTTAAATATAAATTACAATTCTTATCGTCTAATCTAAATACCACACAAATATTATAATAAATAATATATCTCTTGCCACCGTGCCCATTCCCTCCAAATTTTCTCTTCCTCAAATGTTTTTTCTAGTGTCTTTCACTGTAGATTCAGGCTTAATTCCAAGAAATTTTTCTAATGCATCGTTGACTTTAATTTCGGCGTTTGCAAACCGTTCCTCCATTAATTTCGTAAAAGAAAATTTTTGAGGAGGTCCAGCAATGTGTATAGTTCCTTCGGTTTTCTGTTCATCTTGTGCAAACTGGTATGGATGGATCTCCACTCTAAGATTGGCCATTGAGCTAAATTACCGGTAAGACGTTTATAGCATTTACGTTAGTATTAGTATTAGATAATTCTAAAATATTCCGGCAGCTTTACCATAAGTAGAACTAATTATAATCTGTTTCTGATGAATGATCGCCGGACCAATAACAAATAAATCTCAATAACCTTATTATACAAGCAATAACTACTTACGTTGTAGCCATTGATGCACATACAGTCAAACAACTCTTGGGCATATTGTCTGCTTTACCATCCTCTTTCTCTTTCACCTGCTGCTTTTGATCATCAACGATCTCCGGGCTTACATAACAAAATATGCTCTTTCCGGCCCTCATCTTCTTCCGCGATAGAAATTCATATACCCTTACTCTTTCTGCCTCTTTTGTGGGAAAATCGGGTGATTCTACCTGAGCTACGTGAAGGAAAAAGCTATTGTCACCAACAAGAGGCACGTGCCAACCGATGATCAGAAACAGTCGATCAGTGAGGGCAAAGGATTCACTTTGGAGTTCGTACGTCAAAAGGCCTCGTGTGCCACATGTCATTGAAGACCTAAATGCTCTGTTGTGAAAGTGATGGTGACACCGAACGTAAGGTTTTGTAAGACTTAGTACACTGTTTACGGGACGAGTGTTTGAGACGCTTGAACGTTATTTTTTGTACGAAGCGTGTTTACAATAGTCGTCTTACCCTCAGTTATATCAGGCTCATTTTGTGGTTTCTTACAGTTACTCACCCTATTCCCCATTTCCCAGGAGAAATCGAAATGGTTGGAGCGTTGTAGCAGTCAGTCTCGCAATAGTATTCCATGTTCCTCAGATGATAGTGTTCATGGAAGTTCTCTATTGCAACTGTTATTCCTCTTGTGAGCTGCTTTCTGATTGTGCATATTGTTTGTAAAAGAGCCGCCGAATCTATTGACATTTTGTTGTTGAGCAGGGCAAATCGTAAGAATCGGTTGAGAACTGTTGTATGCGGGCGCTCTTTAGCAATAAACGTCAGCTCCAATTGGCTCTGTCAACTGTCACCCAATCAATTACTTTCTTATGAGAGATATTGTTTTACATACTGTTGAATATTGTTCAACGGGCATAATGTACCCATTATGTGATGCGGTTTAACAGGCTTGCGAATGTTCCCAATTGATAATACAAATATACTAATACGTAATTTAAGCACAATTAGCTCGTAACATTATGCCATATTTGTGCTTGCTGTGTTTGCAAGAATACAATTTGTAACTTCCGGAAGATGACTGTCCATAATAATAAAATCGCTCGCATTATTCTAATCCCACCTTCGGCTTCCGTTTCCTTCCCGGTTCGCGCTAACTTGTTAAATTCCCGCACCATAATGGGCGCTATTACGTTTTCTATAATATTCGTTTGCCGCAAAGGTCGTTGCATTGCGATTGGACAATGATATCAAATAATATTGTTGGTACTCAAATTCATTGGTAGACACTTGTTAAATTTTGGAACGAATTCAAGCATTCTTTTATTTGCTCCCTCAATCATGGTTCTTCGATTTTTCCGTTACTGGGCCACGGAATATCTCACTGAAAAGGTAAATACCCATCGTCGCTATAATTATCGTTTAAAAGTTCTACGATACTAACACCAGTATTATTATTTAGCTCCTTGAAAGTCCAGCCTTCCATCGCTTTGCTGCGAAAACGCATAGAAAAGTCTCTCAAATATCAAACAAAGGTACAACCTGTGTAGCAAGTTTACAAGAGTACGTCCAGTTCGAATCACTGATGTTGTGCTTTTTCATGATGACGTACAAAAGCATCTCCGTACGTGGATGAAGCAAGCAAACGTGCAAACATATTCGTAGAAAGCTTTAAAGAAAATCTCAGGAATGAAGCCCAAAAGAAGAATTGGCCAAAACTATAATTCGTTCTCAATCATTGAACTATCGGAATCGGCATTTCTAGATCTATGGGTCGTATACGTAATTTAATAAAATACAAACACATGCATACATTCCAACGTCAATACTTCTTTCTCTCCGGGTAAGGATGAATTCAATCCTCTCTTTTTAGTTATTCGCAAAAAATTCCGTCGTCATTAATCTGAAATTCAAAAATATCACAATCGCAAGCAGGCGTAACCATCCTTCCAAAGAACAATCCTTCTCTCCTCTTTTCCTCTCTTTCCTTTCTTCTGTTTCTAGACAGTTCGGCTATTCTTGTACCCTCTTCGTACTGTGGTAAAGGTTGTCGTGCTACGACAAAACGGTATTTTACAAACGACTGCCAGATATGGGAGAGCGTGTCTTTGTATACTAATTCGGGAGGGTATGCCGTCGAGAGGGAGTTATCCGAGATTAGGGACCAACTCGTAGTGAGGAGGATTAATCCATTAGCGAACAAGAGAGAGGAGAGAATATGTAGTGTTTGGGTAAGGTAGACAGAGGATGAGGTTGAGATTGAGTTACCGCGATAAGATTCCTCTGCGCGGTCTTGCCAATAAAAAGCCATTATAGAATCTATCATTATAAATGTGAATGTTTCCCGTGTTCTTTGTTGACAATGTTCGAGATATTCTTTCAAAGAATGTAAAGTAGCAATAAACTCTAACGGCGTTCGTGGGCTAAAAACATGTAACCTCCTCAAAGCATCCTTAGCAATTTCCGTAATTTCCTCTTCCGTTGGCACCCAGTCGTGACAACAATCTGCCTCTTTATCCTGAATTTCCGATTCTCCGCTGCTCTCTTCCGTATTGGACTCCTCAAAGCTCTTCTCGACCCTGCGTTTCAAATGTCTCACAATCCAATCATAAATTCTACTCACATCGAACCGCCCGTCTAAATCGAAGAATATTACACTTGTTCCGCGACCACCAATTTCGAATTTTCTTGTAATTTTTAACGATGGTCCCGATTCAATCTTGCTCTGTAGCCAGTAAGGAGGGAGTATAGTAGTTAAAGTTGTAAAATACAATATCGATGTTTTGCCACCATATGCGGGCCCACAGAACTCGACCACATCACCAGACGATAAGTAGGGATAATTATAGTCATGAGCCGACGCGAAAGGGGGTTCGTGAGAGGGTGGTGAATACGGAGGGGATGGGCTAAAACTAGGAGAAGAAATGGGAGAAGTGTGATAGGTTTCGTATGCTTGCATTAGACAAGCGTCGAAACAGGATAGATAAAAACATTCGAGAGGTATTGGCGTGGTATTCGGCATCTTATGAAACAAGCCATTTTAACGTGATGCGTGTGTTGTAAACAATATACTGTGACGTCATTACATGTAGATGCGCATAGCATTCTAATCAACCGCGCCAACTTTCGAAACTGAAAAATGTAGACCGATTATCTTTTTTCAGTCTTGAGTAATCCCAACGTCTTCTTTTCTATTGCCGAAATGAAGACGGCAATAATATTTAATTTCGCTGGCTTGGACGCATTTATAAAATGCTGCTCATTTGTCTGATCTAAAACTTGTCTTGGCGAAAGGATGTATCTACCAAGCCGAATATCAAACAAAACACGTAAGTTTTTATAAAGCGATCTGCAAACATTATTTGGCACATAACTTTCAATATTTGCCTTTTTGTCATAGAGACGAATTCATGAATTGCAACACATCTTTGGCTGCTGTTCGATGATATCTTACAGCTTTTGCAATTTCTACATTATCGTGTCCCAATTTTAAAGATGCAATTATGATTTTTTTGAAACCAGTTAAACCAAAGCGATCCGATATGGTACTAAAAATTATGGTTCATTCATTAAAGGGTTGAATTTCGATCGTGCAATAGTTTGGTATTCTCCTGTGGATATTGTTAAATGAAAGCATTTCTTTGTAAACACGGCCATACACAAGACATCTCGAGAACCCGATGTCTAGGCAAGGTATAGTTTCAATATATATGTTCCTGCTAAACTTAAAGAAATGAGAAATATGGAGGCGATAAAAATACACGAAATAAGACCTGTTATTCGGACTTTCCCTCGACGCTGATGGAAAAAATAGTGTTCAAATTATCATTATGACTTACTTTTTCAGCGGAACGGAACGTTATCCTGGATTTTACCGTATACCTCTTACAGTTACAATACAACGCAACGCGTCAATTCCGGTGGTGGTAATGTTACAACTATTGCGATCAATGACGAAGACAACTACAAAGTATCTGGAATAAGTTTTGTTCCTTGCATACATGTTTTGGTTATCGTGTAGCGATGCAAATGGAATAGTTCAAAACAATAACATATCTGATACTATAATTTAATAATAATGTATCACTAATACAAGGATAGCAGAATTATGGACGTCCAGAATCCAAAGTTAGAGGGAAATTCGGAAGACTTGTTAAGTCAGAAACAGTATGCCTCAAAGAATATATATATATATATATTGCAAGAACGGTTGGCCAACCAGATATTAGTAATTTATTCAAAAATAAAATTTTCCCGCGAGTACATGCAGCGATAACGTGTAGTGGTTTTTCAAAATATTAACGATATCAACATTATTTGACTATCATATATACAACTATCAGTGGATCAACTCGTATCCGTATTCCTTATTTCTCACCGCATCTTTCATTAATCGTCTTCCTCTCACAAATAAATAAGGCGCTCAGCATCAGGTAAATATTATATACACCCAATCATTGATATTTACAATTATACTTTCATTAATTTTTAGTTTTGTTTCCTGATAATGTTGTCAAGAACATTCTGCACATGATTTAATACTCCGTCCTGATGGTCGCGAGAAGTTTGCCCATTATCATCAGACATTGCGAGTTGTGACAATTGATTTGTAATGACGTCGAGAGCTTCCATTGTTTGGGATGCTTCGTCTGCTGCTTGAGTCTCTTTAGGAGAAGTTATCTCATATGACAAATAGTGACGGAGTATCTTGGTTATCTAAAATATAAAGACAACTTAAATTTTAGTACGCACGACGAGCAAACTATACAAAACAGCAAAAAAATGCTCACATGTAACACTTGTCGAAAGGCTTCTCGTTGTGCTAATGAATCCTGATCAGCTATCTCTTCGATATCCATAGTTGCAATTTCATTATTAGAGCCAGGGGACGTCAACATATTCTTCATTAATATGTTCAAACGAGATCGAGCAAGTGCCAACGGTGTCTTCGTAAACGTGTCATCAGTGTTTATCTTAGCGCCTATATATAACCATTCAAGTAAATTAATTATCTTCTATCAAGTGCAATAGACGCAGTAATCCAATAACTTTTACCTGCTTCCAACAGTAAAACTACACAATCAAGTTTACTTGCAATTACAGCTGCAAGAAGAACAAAGGGTTATCTGATACTCGATATAAACGTCGAACAAAAGCATAAGACCGCAAAGTGCAATAGTACCCAAATGTAGAGGTCGATTTCCAGCAACATCAGGCTCTGCGTTAACATTGGCCCCACGTTCAATCAACAGCTTCACCACACCCTCGTGTCCACTAGCGCATGCGAAGTGTAGAGGCGTTCTGCCTTTATCATCCGGCTTATTCAGATCCAGTGGTGGATTTGTTGTTATCAGGGAAGTCACTGTTACGAACGTGGGGATCGATTAGATTATCACCGCATCAGAATATTTCCTTTCTCCCACCCTCAGATCACTCACTAGCTTCCATATCACCGCGTGCAGCTGCCTCTCGAAGCCTCTTCTCTCGGAATTCCACTTCTAATGCGACCCGCAATCTCACTTTAATGACATTTTGGTGCTCTTTTGATATGCGAGGGTTAAGCGTTCTGTGCAGCAACAGCGTCTGCAGTGAACTGAAGTTATTGAGTCTGCGCGGAGTGTTTGGAGGTGTGGGGGCTGGTCGTGAAGGTACAAACCTACGAGATTCGTCCATTGGGAGAAGAAAGAACAGAAAACGAATGTAGAAATTCGGGGTTGTTCATACGGGGGTCTGTATGACAGACGCGTTGGGAACGTTTTTCCTACCACGGTTAAAAAAATAATACCCCACTTGTGCATTTTAAGTTAAAGTTTAATAATTAATAATTATATATAAGAGACAACGACTATAAAGGAATAGAATATGATGCATCATTACAAAGTAGATGCAGAATCCTAATCCCGTCTTACAGACTTTTTTAACTACTTCTTATATGCTTACAACTGTCTTTAATGCTTTGTAGAATGCTTCGGTATTTCTTCTAGTACGTGACTTCCAAGATAAGATTACTTTTACCACTATCATAATTACTGGATTTCCGAAACAGTTCTTATTAGCATTTTCAAACAAATACAGTCAACTCTGTTTATTATTATTATTATATCAGTCAGCCGGTATAATAGTAATGAGATTCCGGCATATTAAGATACGTGTATACCGGAAAAGTGTGATTTTCGGTATACCAATGCACAGCCACTCTCGATAGATATTCATACTAATACTGTATTATCGGAATATTATTACGAAGATCATATTTGAGTCACGTGGAACTCGATAACAATAAGTTTCTTTATTCAAAGAATTGTCGCTTCACGTAAAAATTTTTTACGTTTTAAAACTTTTCATCTGTGAAACAAACTGTTGGTTGTGTCGTCTAATGTAATTAGTCATTTACTTCGTGAACTGATTTGCCGGTTTTAACAGATTTTCAGGCTCATCGGGTTTATCATGTTTTTACTAATCATACTTTCATCATTCATATGCTTCGATTATTGCAAACGAATAAAAATTTATCAAAATTCTGATTACATAGTCACTCTCGATAAGTCGGACTCATCGGGGCGGAGATTTTATCCGACTTATCAAGAGATCCGACTTATCGAATTTCATAATATTTTATTAATAAAAGTGCTTTTATTTAAATATAAGAATATCAAATATT
>CAJVPJ010001312.1:0-10539 GCA_910592205.1 Paraglomus occultum | reverse complement strand
CAGTTGTATCCCACCTCGAATATATCCCCAAAAAAGTTCTGTCCCAAAGTGGGGATATAAACGAGGTATGACTGTAGTTACAGAATGCCCCTATGTGCCGCGCAAAGTCAGATACTCTATCTTAGACAACGAAAGTCGGTTGGTTTATGGAGAGAACCAATTTATCGATTATGGGTTTTGATGCTGATGTGGAAACCTATCTTATTCCCGGATTTA
This sequence comes from Paraglomus occultum, assembly GCA_910592205.1. Taxonomy (NCBI): domain Eukaryota; kingdom Fungi; phylum Glomeromycota; class Glomeromycetes; order Paraglomerales; family Paraglomeraceae; genus Paraglomus; species Paraglomus occultum. The sequence goes on along the minus strand of CAJVPJ010001312.1, from coordinate 10,323 downwards.
AGATATTTGAGCATTTCTTTACAGTTCCACTAGGTATCTATCGTCTATATAAAACTCTTGAATATCGACATAATCTCACCAAGGTTCCCTTACTTTGCATTAATCACATCAGACCACGATAATCCATCGGGAGCTAAAATTCGCTTATTTGCACGCCAAGTCGTCCCGCTAGACAAAGCCCATAGCGCCAAACAATTACCATTTTTATTATATCTCCAAGCATGTATCCAATCTGATTACGTTACGTTTACCTGCAGCTCTTAACTGCACCGCCTTTTTTCCCAATGTTTTATTTAATTCTATTCACCCCTATTCCTTTAGGGTGGTCCTGGCTTCGAATGTTCTCTCCCAAGTTATTCTGGTGCATATAGAGCTGCATCCGCGAAAGGCTATCAATGGCTGTTACTCGATCAACGTGGAACTGGATTATCGACACCTATATCGGCTGCTTCACTTGGAAATTTTGAAACGGCGGAAGCGAAGGCGGATTATTTGAAATATTTCAGAGCGGATTCTATAGTGAAGGATGCCGAGCTTATAAGAAGAGAACTGTGTGGCGGGAGGAAATGGAGTTTATTAGGGCAGAGCTTTGGTGGCTTTTGTTGTATTAATTATTTGTCCTTATTGTAAGTATAGTTCAGTGATGTGATTGAAGATGAAGGTTGAGAGGATGAATATGGGAGTGATTTTGGAGGTGCAAGATATTCGTACTAAGGTTTGGATGGGTTTAGAGCATGACGTACCTCATCAAAATGTTTGTTTCTTTGACTTAAAGCCCGAATAGTATTCAGGAAGGTAAATATAGTCTCAACAATGACGACAAATTTTATTGGTAGATATTTGGCCCGGTGCTTTTGATTATTCTTTTCCTCGTCTCAAGTACTTATCGTGAACGTATATTTGATATTTTTCTAAACCAAATTTTACCAGTTTTCATAACAGGTGGCGTACCACCGCTGGCTTCCAATCCAGATCCAGTATACAAGGCTCTCTACTGCCAGCTCATAAAACGAAACTCTATCTATTACCTGAAATACCCGAAAGACATCCAACGAGTCCGCACCATTCTCCGATATTTATCCACCAACACTGTCATCCTTCCTGACGGCGGCTTTCTTACTCCTAGACGTTTCCGACAACTTGGCATCGCATTCGGTGAGCATGGCGGGTTTGATGCAATACATCAAATTGTAATTCTCACAGCCAACGACATCGAAGTTATGGGAAGATTGAGTTATCGTTGTCTGGAAAAAATATCTAACAGACAGCCGTTCGATTCTAATATTTTATACGCAATACTGCACGAGGCTATTTATTGTCAGGGAGAAAAATCAAACTGGTCAGCAGAGAGAAATATGACAAAGGATTTTGATTTTTCTCTGGAATGGTTGGAACAGAATGAGGGCAAGCCAGTGTTGTTTACGGGGGAGATGATTTATAGTTGGATGTTTGATGATTATGCTGAATTGAGGCCATTGAAGGAAGTTGCTCATTTGCTGGCTCAGTATGAGAACTGGGGCCCGTTGTATGACGTTAAGCAGTTGGGTAAAAATAACGTACCGGTTGCAGGTGTGTCTTATTACGAGGATATGTAAGTAGCTGATCAATGGATCTCTCTGAAAAAATTATGTTATGCAATGTTGACGGTCGAACCAATGAAACATTTGTAACCGATTCTTTTTGAATAACAATATCCTCTTACTACCATCTTGTAGGTATGTTGACCTTAAATTGAGCGAGGAAACAGTTTCCAAGATTAAAGGATTCAGGCATTGGATCACAAACGAGTATCAGCACAAGTAAATATTTCATTGTTTTGTTTAATTTCGATGAACCAATTTTAATGCAACTTTTTTTGTCTTAATCAGTGGTCTTCGTGAGGGTGGTGAACACATTCTGAATACTCTATTCAGGATGCTGCGAGGAGATTACGACGGATACAATGAAAGTCAGGTATAATGATACTTATGTAACCACGAGAACCAGGAGGTGATATGATATCAAACGGAAACCATCCATGCGGGACTTCGCTCCTTTGTCTGATGCCTGCTACTGTTCGTTGAGCCAATAATACTCTGTTTCCCAATACTGTTTTTACCTTAGCTGCTCTCTTACACAACAATTTATGGTAGAGAAGACTCTTGTCTCAATAGGATATCTGATTCTCACATGATCACATATTGGTTTAATTCTAATACTAATAAATTACTTTCGAGTTTTGGCGCTAGTTTAATATAGTACAATGGTGACGAACTTTAAAACATTGCAACACGTGAACGCATGGCTAAGCCCATTCATGCATCCTCCACTGGGAAAAGAATCCCACAAGTGCCAGACTGACAGTGCACATACTGTTTCAAATGTGCAGTCTAGTCAATCAGAGATAATTCATTAATTTATTATTAACGACTATGATGTCATTCCAAATTCTTAGTCTCGAACACCTCAATCAATAACAAGCCTGTTCTGGTTAACTGTTAATGAACGCACGCTTCCCTTTTTCGTGCGTATACTAAACACGCGACATGATGCCATTCGACATCTAATAAAGCGGTTACTGTCAATTTATGAAGTAGCCAAAGCTTGAATTAATAATACTTCAAGCAAAAACGGTTAAATTATAGCCAAAGCACTAGGAGGTTCGTCGAACGAGAATTTGTTGAATACCAAGGAATTTAAATGTTACCTTAATATACTGTATATTAAATTGGACCCTGATATCGAATTCATTCTATTCGATAAGCACGGAAAGATTGTGCATGATATCGTTTGAAAGATTCGATTGTTCTCAACGTGGCAATTGTGACAATAATGATAATTTCATATCTATTTATCTTCTCCTATTGTGTGCTTAGACACTGTCTATTCAATGATATGCATTGTACACCATAATATTAATTAATAATAATAGCGATAACGTTGCTATCGATCAATATAATAAACAAAAGACAGGGAATGCCCGTTACCCTTGCACAGTAAACATTAATAACGAGTACAAACACTGAATGTCACTAATTTTTAAAAACAGTAACTGTATACTACAAATATTGTATAATTCAAATAAAGATGGAAGGATCGACTCGCTTGGCGTGTTATATTAGTATTTATTAGGGGCTCGTGAGCAATGACACTTGAATAAAACGAGCCTATTTTGCTGATTGAATGCTAGTAAAGCCAATCCGACCGTTAATTTTCTCACGTTGAACCGAGGACGAAAAAAGATTTGTTGAGTAAATACCATTACGAATTTGGTGCCTTGCATGCAATTAATTGTTTTGCTCTTTGTGAATCAAGGGAAATAGATAAGGCAGATTAATTTGTCAAAACCGATCAATCGTCTATTACTATGGGAATTTGAATATGTGTGGCGCTACGTTCACTCTGACCGTGCATATAAATATAAACAACCGATTAAATAATTGCACAACCCAATTAGATTCAATAAATTTGTTCTACTGGTTTTAGACGGGCATTTCCATACTAATACGAGTTAAAACATATTTACGCTCATTACCATTACTAATAATTGCATGTGCATCTTAAACAATGCGGCAATGTCTTACTTGCACAATGTATTATATAAATTAAAAACTGTTATACTACTTGGAGCATTAATGTCACGAGATTCTTTTAAATGAAAAGTATTAACCGAGGCCCCCTTCCCCGTTTACCTAGACTACCATATTTAGCCCATTCAGTATGCATTCTATACCCCATGTGACCCGATATTTATAATTTGCACACTCGCATATGAAGTTGAAGATCATCTCGATTTTCAATTTTAATAGTGCCTCCCATTTTTGGTAATATACGTGTTTGCTGTCACTACTATTATCATAAGATCATCCAATGGTCCTCTCGTAAAAAAAGAGGTTATTTCTGGCCGTATTGGATAAGAGATCATGCATGATTGGCGTGTGTAAATTCAAGTTTTTTATCGGTAATACAAAATTGTAATCGAGATCGATGATAAATATCTGCATTTTTTGCATTTTCACAACTTGTTCTTGCCACTTTCATAATAATGGCATCTAAACGCAAGCTTGACCCGCTTTTACCTAGGTCTTTCAGGCATAAATATTCTTTTATTAATGGAATTACTTATCGTACGTATAACTAGAACGTAAATGACAAATCGTCTTGATACAAGAAAAGAAACTTCATGGTTATCCATCTGGTAATTAGACTATGTTGATGAGGGACCTGAGCTAGCACAAACGCTAGTTCTTTGTCACGGATTCCCTGATTTATGGTATGGATGGAGATATCAGATACCCTTCCTGGTTGACAAGGGATATCGCGTCATTGTTCCTGATCTAAGAGGTTATGGGGAAACTGTGAGTACGATTTAGAATGTCTTTTTCAGCAAAACCCGAGTCCGAAAATGAGATACCCCGGTTACAATTACCGACTATTATAACAATGAATCTAAATTCAATCATGTAGGAAGCACCTTATTGTCCGCCGAATGATATACGCGAATACGGAGCGAAGAACGTATGCAAGGATCTCACTGAATTATTAAATCAGATCAAAGTACAAAAAGCTATATTTATAGGCCACGATTGGGGTGGCCATATCGCATGGAGAATGGCTATCTTTCATCCTGATAGAGTTATTTCCGTCATTGGGCAAGTATGCATTGGGTCTTAATATTAAGAAACGTGTTTCCGTTTTATCAATTTTATTTTAGATATGTCAGTTGGCTTTATATTCATTTAATTTCTTGCATTTTTTCTAGTATTTGCTGTCCGTATGTGCCGCCGCAAGAGACATTCTTGTCACCCGAAGCAATCGCAGAAATTATTCCTAGTCTGGCGTATCAAGTATACTTTGCTCATCCCAAAGCTGAAATCGAACTGGATACGAATGTAACATACGAATTTTTTTCTCCACGAAAATTGTATATCCCACGAAAGATTATTTGATTGACAGACAGCACACTCTCTAATTACAGATAGAGCTATTCTTCAAAGCCATATATCGTAAACACGAAGATCACATCAAACTATATGATGGAAAGTCGTTACTGGGACCTATAGGAGAAACTCATATAGAGGATAGTTCCCTTCTGAGTAAACAGGAATTAAATTATATCATTGAACAATATAAAAAGGGTGGCTTCCACGGACCTTTGAATTGGTACAAGGTTAGGAGTGTTAATTTTCAAGATGAGAAAGGTACAATTAGGTTCAAACAATTATAAAATGACGCACGCAGACTACAAAAGCTAACTGGACTTTCAAAACAGGTGCACGAAAACACGTAACTATACCGTGTCTAGGGGTAAGGCCTTTCTCAATGTTGCTATATAGCTTGAAGATGTTATGATGATTCATAAATAATTTCTTTAAATAGATTGTTGCCATGAATGACCCTTATATCGTTCCAGAAATGTCCAAAGAAATGCCAAAATATTTTACTAGCTTGACTATGAAAGTAAGTTTTTACACTGGACTCCATACCACACTTTTTAACCTGAAAATGTTCTAACCCCATATGCATATTTCAGTATGTCGAGGGATCAGGACATTGGATATTGCTTGAACATGCAGACAAAGTAAACGAGTTGCTGGGCGAGTTTTTGGATAAAGTAAAAGCTAAAGATGGAAAATCCAATAATCATGACTCGCACGATATCAAGGCTAAACTGTGAATTCCCCATCCGCTCCCCGCGTTAAACTTTTTTTATTTACTGTCGAAAATTTTAAAAGGCATTTCTACGTAACTCTCGGTTTAATTGTCTTTACATTGGGTTTAGACTAACCTAACTGGTGTTCCAACCCTGTCCGTTTCTCTCTAGAATCCCCGCATTCTGCTATCTGAGAGAAGCAGGCTTTGCCAGCTATCCTTCCATACGGACCATTGCATTGGTTTATAAAATTGACCAATCTATAAATTCCAGCTTATTGCATATCAGAAATTGTCCAAGCATTTAATAAAGGGACTTGAAATCGACGGGATTTTCTAGAATAATGGAAAATAGGAGAGGAAATCTATTGGTTTCTTATTCTTAAATTATTACCACTATAATTAGCTCTAAATCACGATTGATTTCCATTAAACTGATATATTGCTGGGATTCAAATTAATAATAAATCTTGTAACGTATTTTAATTCCAAAAGGACGACTAGTCATCATCAAACTCACGATTGGATCTATCCCACGATTTTTGAGAACGCCGTGCGATTTCTTCCGTTTCACTCGACTAGTACCCTAGCAGAAGGATAATGTTCAAACAGCATCCATATGTTATATCATAAGCGGCTTACGAGCTCATTCCAGAGGATGCTCTGCTCATTGTCTGTAGCGTTCAGCACCGATGAATTCTCTTGAGCTCTTCGAATAAGATATGGTATGACTTCTTCAAGCTTTTATATGTTGGACGTATAGAAATTAGTGGTTGGTTCGCATACATAGCAAAATTACCAAAACGTCATCGGTCTTTTTCTTTTTACCTTGCCATATGGAACATATTTATACACTTCATACCCGTGACGCTTCAGCGTAAACGATACGTGATCGCGCATCCCTTTGAAATAATACATATATGAGTACCAATTCTTTACATCTCTGAATTCCAGCTGTCAGACTATCGACTCTTATTTAAACTCACCAAACAACTGGCCAAAAAAGATAACTCCCGAATCAGAAGAGACATTCAACTCCTCCATCAGTTTACATGCTTTTATCATCGAGTCAACGTTGTGGGAAGCGATCATAAGCAGTAGAGGCGAATTCCGTAAACCTAACTTTGCTCCCATTGTCATCTGTATCTCACTCTGTTTCCTGATTAAAAATTCCACGGCACTATTGTAGGCGTCATGTGTACTTTCTATGGTATCTTGTATGGGATCGTCATACCCTAACGCTTTGGCTCGCTCGCGCTCGCTCGTCATATACGCGCCTCTAACCAATTTCCCGGCAAATGCGAACCCTTGTCTTTGTGAGATCTCGTAATGCAACTCTAATCGTTCGCGGGCATCTTTGAGGTACATTTGATAGGTATTGAATACGATCGGACCATATGGACTGCCGTGCATTTTGTTATATTCGCAGGATAGTCGCATGGCAATACTATCGATGGCAGGTTGAAAACGAAGCTGTTCAGCGTCGACCATGACCCTGACATTACTCTTACGAGCGACGGTAAACAAGCGGTCGAGACGTGCCATAAGTTTATCGTAATCAGCGATATCGTATGAGGTTAGGCGCTCGTTTGGAAGAGAAGAAAAAAAGTGTCGCATCTTGGGACTGTCAATCGAGAAGATGTCCTGAAATTGAACCATATCGATCGTCTGGACGTTGGGTATGTGAAATTCATCCAGTAACTTTTCGGCAGCCTTGTCACTGATTCCTGAAACTTCTTTGATAATATTTAACAAGTCAGATCTACTGATTATACCGTCTTTATCATTATCATGTCGTCTGAATTGATTGTACAGTGTCACAAGTATAGTCGATAGTCGTTCCAACATGAGAGGATTGGTTATTCCAGTTATTTTGAGAGCTATAAAACTGTTGGGATGAGTAGCTGCAGTGTCAATACATTTTAACATCATATCTGTGACATAGTCAGCCTTTTCGTTGAAGCACTTGCGAAACTCGTCACTCTCGGGATCACTTGAACCCTTACTGTTTTCAACATCTGCTTCTACCGAATAATCAAGAATGCATCCTATGCCCTCACTCTTCAATCGGTTCATCGTTTCAATGCATTCTTCCGCTGTCTGGCCACTTGAAGAACGTATGGAAAATTACATTATATGAGTATTTGTATTTATACTATATCGAATACTGCATAACTCAAAACTTACCCGCAAAACTGAGCAAAGAACGTCTTTTTAATCGTCCAATATGCAAACCACGATAGGTGTAATCGCTTCGCAAGTTCAATTAGATTGGGTGCAAAATTGACGAGCGATTGGAACGAACATAGTTTGTAGACAAGAAGAGATCGAACTAGTTCAGACACTTTCTTGTCTTGTACTGCTATCCGGTCGTCAGTTGATGCTAACTCATCCATCAGTGATGATGATGATGATGCCTGAGAGCATGTTATAGGAAGAGACGACTTTTGTATCAACAAGTATCCACAGGATATTAATCCAGTACCAATAATACTCTTTATTCCGATTTGGGAAATCTTGCTGTGTCGGTAAGACTTGTTGCTTGATGTCGAGATAAAGCGTATTTGCGGGAACGATTGCTGATATTTCAAGTGCCGAAATATACGTGTGTTTGAATCAACATTAATACTTAACAATCTTCCAAGTAAATCCCGCTTTTGATTTGTAGATCTCTGCACGAGAAGATTCCACTTGAACATTCTCGGCCAATGACTGCTTCAACAGTAATATGAACAGGTTAGATATCAAGACGACAAGCACATTGGGACGACAAGTACTAGGAGATGTGTGACCAACCCTTTGTTTGACCGGATTTATATGCCATGTGGCTTTACCACCTTAAAATTGGGGAAGGCACAACGTTTGAATAATCTGATCAGTTCATGTGTTATCTATTTAATTAGGCAATTTTAGTAGGGTCACTTAACAATATCACATGCGGTACGCTCCTTATTATTATGAATTCAATATTAAGGAAAGTCCGGAGTTTTGTAAGCGTTACTATTGTTTTACCTTATTGGAAACTAGACGACGTATGTTACGAAAACTTCTGACCAATAGAGTTTGACTGAATCATACGCGAATATACCGTCACGTGCGGAAATGCATGAAGCATGTAACGCTAATGTCTTATGCAGTTATTTTCTGTTCTTGCCGTCATTCAAATATAGAAATAATTAAGATAACCACCTCTTCTAATGATCTATTGTTAATCCCTATACAGCATTCATGTTGACAGATAGTAGAAATCAGTATCGCCTAATAAGAATGTCACATTCATGGTCTACAATACACGAATCATAGATATACGTGTTAAAAAAGTCGATCAGAACGTTTCGTTAATGCTTGTAATTAAGTCAAGCGTAGACTATCGTTCTTACATGTCGTGGTATATTGAACGCATTACTTTCTTCAATGTATGAAACTATAATGTGACTGCTACACAGTCAGTCTCAATAATAACAAGTCAGTCAGCAGCATTCCACCTCAAATGGCTGACTTATCAAGAAGGTTAACTTATTGAAAACCATGTGTTTGAAAATATACATTTGTTTATTTTATTAATATTTAGCATAATAGTGTAATTACATTGCAAATAATCTTGCAGGCTATCTTGTCTTAGAGAATTGATTTGTTTTCTTCTTATCTGATGCTGTAAATCCTTCATTTCTGAGAACACAGAACTGCATTATTCGATTGCTGTAAATAGTTCAAGTATTATATTGGACAATTAATCATCGTAAATTGAAGAAACTATAATAGATTGTCACGTGAAACCGACTTATCGAGACACATCCAACTAAGATAGCTGGAGCCATTGGCCGACTTATCGAGACTGACTGTATACCCTTTGACGATCAAATGGACGTAATCTAAGTCTGAAACAATTAAGTTAATTGTTTGTATTCTATTGGATTGTTGGTTTTGTAACTGCGGTAGAAATTGGTTCTCAGAAAGTATAAAAAGCAACGTCCCCGATGACCTTTCGACATGTTCGAATGCTTGATGCTTTGGCATGACTTGAAAATAATAATAAACCAATTTTAACTCTTATTCTTGTAACTAGTGAGATATTGAAAATCGTGCTTCGCACGTGACACGGTTTTCTGTTGTTTTTTGATAAGTCCGATATCCAGCAGAAATGTGGATCAAAGGTGCGAACAACTTCATTATATAGATCATTATCAACATGTACAAAGCATATTAGGAGGTGCTTATTTCTGGAACTACAATCATTACTATAATATTAAATTGCCCTCTTGGCTAGCAAATGCAACATCGTGCATATGTGTTATGTATTAATAGTAAAAGAGTTCATAGGCAACCATGTAATAATTATCTTCATATTTGGTAAATCCGATGATGAGTTTGCTAACCTAATATCCAATTTCTTCTGAACAAAGAAATCGCCTATATCAATCACTATCCGAAACCATGCAGCCTACGAAACGTCATAAGGTTGCATTCACCCCTGAAAACAGTATAAGTGACCATCGGAAGCTGACTCACATTCGGGAGAATGTGCTACAACTGTAAACGAACATTCCCAAGATGGAAACAAGCCAACCACGCAAGAGAGAGAATTACGCTCTTCAAGCACAAAGAAAAAATTTTCTGACTTGGCAACAACAAACTTAAATCTTCCATCATACGAAGATTAAGAATAACATTAAGTCTAGAAAATGTTGATTA
>CAJVPJ010001311.1:0-10597 GCA_910592205.1 Paraglomus occultum | reverse complement strand
CATGGGTGGCGAACAAGCAGCTAGTGTATTAGCACAAGTTGTGAAATCTAAGGATGAGACGGTAAGCTAGTCGTTCCAATCTCACCTTTTGTTTCTACTTGTTTCATTCAGCTTTTCCATCTCCCTTCATACAACATAGTGGACACCTGAGAAAGAAGAATCCGTAAAGGCACCAATTAGAGCTCGATACGAGCACGAAGGCCATCCATACTTTTCGTCGGCTCGTCTCTGGGACGATGGGGTTATTAATCCTGCTGATACGCGAAAAGTGTTGGGATTGTCACTGAGTGCTGCGTTGAATGCGCCAATTAAGGAGTCAAAATTTGGTGTGTTTAGAATGTAGAAGATAAGATACAAGCTGGACATGAGACCAAAATCCGACTAGATCTTATTTACTATTGCTATGCCACATCCAACGAACATCTCGTAAGATAGATGGCATTGAAGACACTGATGTTGGGCGTGTGCAAATTGTTTTTCTTTAATTAATCAAAGTTTCAAAAGTCTGGGATTGTTTCTGTACTTGCTATGGAATTATTATGTTGACAAGCCGTTAACATTGGTGTGTCCTGAGATATTCTACGCGTTTTTCGCCAGCCTTTTTGTCCGAGATTTATTTACATATCGTCTTAGAGCGCGTAACAATATCACAATCTTGGTGCTCACAATAAACAGATTTTTTTTGGGAGTAGCATTACCTTTGACATGATACATTGCTCAAGTCGATTAATAGTAAACTATAACTATCATAATATTGTAAATAGCATCGTCGATATGAACGTGTGACGTCATTTTCACACATTCGCGCGATTCCGTAGCGCACAGGTTTTCTACTCCATCTGGTATTATACAAAGTAAACAACATGGAAGTTTTTCACAATGCATTTTAAAAATCGGCATTCTTGTGATTTAAGGCCACATTAGACTAATTGAATTCACTAGATACTGTGGCTATTCGCCCTCATAATTTTTTTAATAAGAATTTTGGTACACAGTGGACCGGGACATAACAAACACGACGATGCAGACAATTTTTTTCGTTATATCGAGGAATTTGTTATATCCAGGTTTCATATACTGTACGTAATTATGGTATTGACATATGTACAAGTTCGGTTATACAGTACCCTTATCATAACGTAGTTGAATGTTTATATATTCAAATTTATTAAGCGCTGTTTCACATGCCAATTCCACTGTTTAGTTCTCAGTTTAGTCAAACGGACAGTTCTACTCCAAGATTTTTCTGGGCAATATGTGCCAAAGCGCTATCAATTATTTTGATTAGCCGAAAATACGCCTTCGTGTTTTTGGATCAGGTGAAAGTCTGAACTAGATATAAACGATACTTCCGTTAGATCACATATCGAGTTATCGTATGCTCTTTATAAGCGATAACATAATAATTACGAAATAAAATCGTTATACAAAAAATTGTCTGCAGTTGTCAGGTACTCGTCTTAATCGAGAAAAAAGAAATTTGGTAGCAAAATCGTCTAACATTGATAGATTCTTATTATTGAGATAATAATTGAACACTTGTTTTCGTAAGGAACGTATTGTTGAGAAATTAAGCACATCAAAATTTTCGATTTCCACATTTTCCTGGTTTAGTTGTCGGATAGATGCGCGTAAATAACGCGGCTTCTACTTACGGATATAATGGCCTACTATTCATTCTATTAAACTCGTTCGATTCTGAGTCGATATCTAATCATTTCTCATTTCCAGATACCAGAAATTATTCCGTTTAACGTCATACTCCTTTCACAAGTTTTTCTGAGACGGTAGAGAGCTTAACACACGCATCCTGGATATCGATTTTTTACTGGTGGACATCACACAAATGTATCAGTATAAAATGAAATAGTAACCACAAAAATCGTTATATTCGTTCTGAGTACTGAATGGTATGCCAAGTCGGTGGCCACATCGCTAAGCATCGACACTACGGGCTCCTATTGTCGCGGTGTGAGCGGTCGCCTCGCAAAGAAAACTGCTGACACATAATAACGAATTCTATTTGCAATGAAGAAGTGATAAACTTTGTATAATAAATCAGTGGTTAAAAAAATCGCAAATAAGGTAACATTTGCTATTCTAGTTGATTTAGTTAAAGGCGTCTGACAATAACATACTAAATTTTTAAAAATTTAAAACATAATAAGCAGTTAATATTATGCATCACCTTTTTAGAACGTAACCGGATGCTTTCAACCAATTTTTGTAACCAGTAATTTTGGATGGAAAAAAGGGGGTGGAAGCCCAAACTACTCTGCAAGATTAAGTACAAAAGTATTTTTTGCTGAGCGTCATATATTTTTTTTCCTGGACCGGTAATTATTCGTTTTGGGTGTAAACACGTTTGACATAACCGAAAACACAATACTCCAACTGACAATTAGCTGAATTAATCCAGCGGCAAAAAATTAGGAAATCTGCACGACTATCGAGGATTAGTGTGCATTCCTCATTGAGAAAAGGTCTCAGGTTAAAGGTCACTAACTGTTTTCTACGAGTGGAAGAACCACACTCCATTTGAAAATAGCTCAATCCTCTACAAGTTGGCGGAAAAGCCATTTCCGCTGTCTGTCCACTTTGGGCAAGAAGCATCTTGCCAATATGTTAACGTCAAGTCGGATGAACCTTTGGGTATTTCCAAAAACGTGACTTTACTGCGGAAGTATCAAAAACGGAATATCGAAAGATTTGATCGCTCCTTTCAATATTGACTTGATGTATTCGTCATCCCTGGAACCTTTCCCTTCACATGGTTTGGTGCACATATCGTTGTATAGGAACGTAAAGAATGCGAAAGAATTGCGCAAACGACTTCTTTCTCGTGATCTAGAATTAAGTTATGCTTTCATTGACGCAAAAGTAGTAAGTAATGATTTGAGACGCTCATCCTTTAAATTCCCGATAATACGTTCTAATCTTGATCGCACGATAGATTCTTGACAAATTCCAGGTTCTCGTGGCATCTAACATTGCAATATACAACGAAACACACCATAAGCTTAGAACACACAATGTCCATTCGGAGATTGTGTACAGTCTTTCTCCAAGCACGAATGTATGCATAAAGTTTTAAAATTTACTTCATATATAACATGTTCACTTATTTTCTCGTGCCTGCGATTCGCTTGATTTTTTTTTTTTTTTGAAAGATTCGAGAATCGTTGAAAAATCACGGATTGTCTGACGACACTACTGACGTTGTCATAGTCAAAGTAGGAGAATCTGCTGAAACTATACAAACACATTTAACAAAAATTATCAAAGGAGAGGAAAGAGATGTGGAGGAGATGACCGGTTGTGTTGACCTGGCAAGGGTGAAGAAGGTGAGTGATGGATTTTGCTTTCTTTTTTTTTTTAACTCTGAATTGGAGATGTTTCAACTGTCATGTACTAATGTTATATTATCAAGTACTACAAAATAGCAGATAGCATTTCCGATCGAGAAGAGTTACTTAAAGCCGTCGTTGGCTCCATTGCCATTAAAAATCTCAGTTGATAGTAAATATATGCTTGTAACATTTATTAATCTTGAAAAAAAAAACATGTTTCAGTAATTTAATTACATAGGCTATATCCGTCCTTTTTTTTTAACCAGTTTCTCATGCTAGCGAATTATCAAGACACTGATACATGTCCGATGACATCCTCAGGATTTGTCGTGAGAAAGCTGAATATTCTGTGACCGCAAAAACTGTACAAGTTCATTCATGGTTTCTACATAATCACTAGTATCTTCGGCTCTCGTAAAATCTTCGCTTTCTTCCCCATTTTCAATTTCTTCAGCTTCGGCCCCACTTTCATTTTTGTTTTTCTTTTCGTCTAGTTGCTCATCCTCCTCTCCATCCTCCTCTCCATCCTCCTCTCCATCGTCCTCTTCCATACTCTTCTTTTTCTCTAACTCACACATTTGTATTATATTTTTCCAAACACTTGTCTTCTCAATTTCTGCTATATTATCTTTCACATAGACCATGACTTCTCTTTTGATATCTTCGTAACTTCTGACCTTTTTAAGCAAAATTTCCATAACATTATAAGGAGTGAGATTCTCAATTAGTTGCATCTTTGCTATATCACGGAGGGAAGTGACAAGGTACTTGTCAGATATGAGAAGCATATCGTATGGAGTGGTAGGAGTTGAGTCATCTTCGGCAAAATGGATAGTATTGGTATAGAGAAATTGGACGAAAGCATAAAAAGTTGTTGGATGAAAGTCTGGGACGTGAATAGTGTATTTTGTTAAGTGATCCTTATCATCAGTGCTGGTATTGATGCCATTATTCGTTCTATGTTCACGGTCGTCATCCATGCTTTGTTCTACGCTTTCGTCCTCACTTTCGTTTTTATCATTCTTATAATCATTTTTACGTGTAGTCTCAATCCACCGTCCTCGAAACAATCCTCTGAAATATTCTGATCTCTCTTCCAAAATCCAACTATGTGCAAAAATATCTTCATCTCCGATAACAAACTTGACATCTGCTGCTTCTTGTAAATTGTTCTCTTTATTGCATCTGCTCCGCTGTGCAATCTCCAACTGTCTTCCCAATGCAAGAGCTAGTTCCTCTGGATACGGTTCCGGAGGAAGGGGATCACTGTGGAACGTAGACTGCAGTGATGTGCGATCGAAATGGACGCAGATTGTTATTTTTTCAGGAAGTGCATCAACGCGACATATTCGTTTTGTACCTTAAATAGGGGGATGTTTATCGCGTTGAAATATAGTGATGTAATTGCGACGACGTCTATATACTAATATGTATTATTAAACCATAATAATATCTTTACCTTGCCCTTTCCAACGTAACGAGAATCGGTCGGTACGCGGCTTAAACCACCCGAGATAAGCATTATTTTCAGTATCTTTGATAGAGATTATGGCAGTATAATCTCTTCTTCTAACCCAGTTTCCATACGTCTTCTTCTCTTCTGACGTCGGAATAGCGTAAAGAAAGAGAGCAGAATAGTCTGAATTTTCAGGAAATGTCTGATTTGTAATGATAGTAAGAACATTGATCGTAAAACTCGATTTCTTTGTCGGGATTGACAATATACGCACCTTGGTGAATTTCAACTGCCAGAATAAGTCATAATCAGTTGCGAATGGCGGAGTATATACGGGATCTTTCAGCGTATCCACATTATCAATCGTGAACTCGAAGTGGCTTTCTACGTTGGTTGTCGTCATATCAGTACTTATTATGTCAGTCAAACGAGACCTGAACGTGGGGAGGTGACAGAGTAGTTGAATTTATAATACCTGCGCAGTTAGCTGCGGGACTGCGTATAATTAATCTACTGGTTCGTTCATATGACCTGTGTTTCATTGCCGCGCTGCGGAACAAATAAAAATTTACGTGATCAACGTACAATACTAATACAAATTTTACCAAAAAGAACAAAACTTAAAACTATTGGTTGAGGGAACGAATAATTATAATTACCTTTTATGTGGTCTTTACTTGAAAAGATGAAAAAGGATAATAATGTTAACATTACAATTAATAATGATATGTTTGCTCACATAGGAAAGCATTTGTATCCAAATTTAGCTCTAGAACTTATGCGTCCGCGTCAACCAAGACGTGGCTAAATTTGCCAGGCGGCTTTTTATATCTCCTATTGCTAAGGTGTAAATTCTCACTCTAATGTTGTGCTAAACTATTTAATAAAATAAATAAAAACGCTACACTGATGGTCGAACTATGTCTATTGTGATATTACAGCGTCCGAATAAGACATCGAAAATCTAGCGTCAGTTAAATATTTTTAAATCGCGATATACGATAATACACTCAGTCGTTTCTTCATCCTTCAAATCGATCATACCAATTAGTTTTACGGTCAAGAGAATGTAAATAGTAGTCTTGTCAGGAATGTTTGATGTTGCCAGTTTTTCCGTATTAGTATTGTTCAATAAATAACAAGTTAACATAATGATGATGAAAACTGTTTCTACGTTTTTTGCTAGCTATATTTTGTCTTCTAATTACTTTTTTTTTGCTTTGCCATTGTATTCACGCAGAGATATTTTTAAATTCTCATTTTTTTTGTTCAATTTTACTTTTTAACTGAGAATTATTTGCTTTATCTTTTTTGTTCCTTTAATATTAATGCTTGTTTTTTAGGTTTGAAATGTCTTATCCTTTTTATTTAAATAGTAAGCTTCAGGATCTCTCAAATTTTTTGTTCGCTGACAAACTTACTTATTACTGGCTTTATTATTATTGAGTAGTCTTCGTTTTGTTTTTGCAAACTGGTTTTGGAAAATAACACAAGAGTAATAACAACATCTTTTGTATCCGAAAACCTCCTAATTCTATCATTTTTCTTTTTATTCATTTTTTTACTTGCAGGGGAATATAGAAACATGGCAATTAATATTATAAGTTCTTGCAATAAGCATTCGTCGTTGCATTGAATTAATAATAAATAGCGTATCTCAAAATTTCTTCTTTCGACAAAAGTATTTATATTATTATTATCTGTGGTGGTTGCATAAACTTTTTGCGTTAATTCTACTTGCTCAGGGTACTTTGCTCAACATTCATTCTGTAGCTTTTATCTGTATTTTGGAACCATGTGATAATATGAGGAGAGTTTTGACCAGAAAGTGTTCCTATTGGTATGAAAGCCTGCATGGTAAACTATGACAACCAGATTTCGCGTTCCTTTATTAAGAACTGGCATGGCATGGCTATAAAGCATGCATCTTTAATATGCTCAGCCAGAAAAAAGTAATGGAGGTGCTTGATATCATGAAGTACAGTATGGTTGTTATGGTAATAGTTGTAATTATACTTGCAATATTCAATTCTATGCGTAAATCTCAGTTTTGGCCAAGGATATTCTATAAAAAAAGGTTTGACATATTTAATATTAACATGAGCTTCCAGCTGACCGCCATTATTTTTCCATTGTGGGAATTCACCTCATGTATTATTAAGCTGTTTATCAGAGCACGGTATGTCGCATACACTCATACATATGCGTCTTGTACAATCTGTAGAAGAGTTTGTTAATAATATCAGCGGTTGCTGTGTGGCGGGGCCGTAACTCCACTTTGGACTATAACAGTTTTCCTTCAATTAGATAACCACAAACCCTCGACATTGATAGCAATAATGCTTAGTTGTATGTATCGTACTTATGAATACGTATTAATTTATTGTATGTGTGCTAAATGCATACGCTATTCGTATGCTTTATTAATGACAGTAAGTCCCTGAGCGTTCAGCGTACGGGTGACTAGTGAAGAACGCTGAATTCCTGCTGAAGGCTAGGTAAGAATTTATTAATCTTCTCCCAAGTAACATTCCAAAGTTCACGTTTCATTGCAATCATGTTTGCATTTGTGGGCTCTTCTTGCTTCTCGTTAGTCTCACGCTGAAGCACGCCTGACGTTGACATAACCAACAACATATTCTTAAGAGATTCAGGGATGGCTTCACTCTAAATAATAGTATCGACACATTAATACGTGCAATTGCTTGAAGTCGCTCAAGTGAAAACTTATCACTATATATTACCAACGAATCATTGTCTCCAATTGCCATGTATCGTTCCATCACGTCTAGTATTTGCAACCATAGAGTAATCAACCCTCTCCATTCGACGAGTCTGTTCAAATAGTGCAGGAAAATCTTGCATAGAAGGGCAGATGCTCGCATTCGTGTCTCATCCATTCCTACTGGATCCCTATTAAATATCTCTGGCTCCAGTAGCTGATCCAACAGAGGGAAGAGAACGACATCGAAAATAACCACCCATTCAGTAAGATTGTATGATGCCAAATCTGGATTAAGTAAAGCGCGTTGGAGGTATGTCATTGCGGTTTGCCGCACCTCGCGACATGAGTTGTAACATTGCTGGCTTAATCCCGTTAGAATAGGTAACCAATATGTCGACCAAACTATTAAAAATTGACTAACGTTAGTTGTTGTCTTTTGAATAGCATTTGCATAGGAAATTGGCATCACCTTCTCCCATTGGGGTTTGTGACACACTCAGGAGGCGTGGTATTTCTGTATAAAGTTGATAAAGAAGCTCCACAGACTTTTGTGCCCTTTCTAAAATATCCGCTTGACTTGGGATACGAAAACAGTCAACAATAATTCATGCAAAATATACAGTCTACTAATAGGCAACTCACGTCGTCGAAAGGTAAGTCTTCGCATTCTTCTCTGGAGACCCTTCTCTTTCAACCAAAATCCCGGCAGCAGACGCGAACTCTGTCAGCAATTCTACACTCTCGTTAAAGTTGTCACTATTCACGTTCTCGCTCTCGTTGATCAGGACGAGTGTGTCAAATGAATATTTAGATGCCTGAGGATGAGTCGAATTTGCGCGAAGTAGACCGAATAAAGTTTCCCATGAAGCTTGGCCCCTATATGATTTCGTATGAATATCGATAGGAATTGGCAAATGACCCTTTATAAACCCAAAATGTGATTACCTTATATAAGACGAGTCGGCTTTAATTAGATTATATACTCCAGCCATCATTTGCTCGCCCACAGAATGTATTATGTCAGTTGGCAATGCCCTTAACAACTCGAAAGATCGGAGAACGTCGGATACCATTTCCTCCTTAAAGAAAACTCGATATATTTAGCATCGATTTCCTCATCCAATTTGCGCGTAAATTCTGCTATGCAATACCTTATGCGTTAGCCGAATAGATAACCTTAGCAAAGCGACTACCGTACGCTCTACCAATAGAATGCTGTGATTCGTAGAATCCTTTAATATATCTGCAATATGTTCGAACAGTATTGGCCTACAAATAACCATTACGGTGAGTATGGACGCTTAGTCTAACGTAATACATTGAAACACTGAAAAGTGACGTGTAGGCTTTACCATAAGGACTGCACTCGATCTCGATTTTGTAGAGTAACATTTATCATGAGCTCAAGGAAAAATACAGCAGCCGGGTCATACGGCTTGGATGGAGCGTTGCCCTGCAAATTTTGGTTGGACAATTCTTGCGATACGGAATTTCGTGAATTTAGAGAATCGGAGGGGGAGTTACCATCTGCAATGAATTTAAGCGCCCTCATCAAATATTCGAGCGACTCCTGTTGCAGTAACCTAAAAGAAAGTGTCAAAGTTAGTGACGAAATGCAACAATCCCTATAAAGAAACACAATTACCTAATGTCCGCAAAGAGCTCTTCCAGACGACAAGCTGCGACACAATCAACAGTACACATAGTGCATTCAATTTCTTCTTTGGTTGGTTCGCTTCGGGAGGACTCCAAAATTCCAGCGTTTTCAAGCAAGTAGAACAAGAGTGATGAATTCCCACGGGTTCGCTCATCTCTTATTGGTAAGCTTTTGGGTTTTAGAGGTATAGTGGTCGTACCTTCTAAGAAATCTTCGACTTGTGACATGGAACTCGGTAACAAGGAATTAACAAAGAGATTCTTAATTATCTCGAGAATCTTCGATATAGATCAAATTACGAACATAGAAGCTTGGAAATTAGTGTACGCTCGAATGTATTTAACGAATAAAATTGGTGCCATTTTACGTACAAATTTCCAACCGTCCTTTAACACGTTCCCATATTCGTTGGCGATGGCAAACAAGACTACGGCTGCAAGCTGGCCCTTATAGTTTCTTCCAAACTGAATGGACAAATCACTAATTGTGACATCAATATCGTTAACGTTTACGACAGGGTTGTTGGCTGTTTCATTTGAATAACCCTGTCCAAGTAAGCCAGTCATCTTGGCAAGTGTCATAATTATATAATCGAATACGTCATAAAGCTGACAGTTCGCCGAAAGGAGAGCGCATTGATGGAATCCGGTAATAGCTTTCTGCAGGGTCATATCGTCAGGAGCGGAAGTAAACGCTAGACATAGACAGCATATTGAATGTTTATGAACGCAAAATTTAACGCGGGCATCGGAAAGCAACTTATATGAGGCACTTACCGTAAGAAATAGCCGTCACTATCGGTTTCCATGTCGTTATAAACATGTCTTTGTCATATAAAGAGACATCGCATATTATAAGGGGACCTGGCAAATTCGCAAGTTAATTCCAACTGTCCTTTGAACTAACGGTTTCCAAAAAAAAGGATGATGAATAGTTACCAGCTGCTTCTGTACGATGTATCAGTTCTTTCCATAAGTAATTAAATCCAAGTTGTCCTTCATGTTCTTCTGGCATTACAATTTCTCGTTTCCGAATAGCATCATAAATAGCTCGCTAAAAGTTTGTATAAATACATATCCTTCCTTTATATGGTAAGAATGATGAAAAGCAACTAACCAGGTATTCAGGGTCGAAATCTTGTCCACTATTGACATTTCGAAGATTTCTCATATAATCATCGAGACTCATACGGCGCTGACAATGAAATTATACGTTGAATTTTTTTTTTTCATTCGTTCAGAAGACCAATTTGTTATTATCCGTCCACTTACTCGAACTTGTGGATTGTGTAAATCGGTATTTAACATTATAACAGAGTATGACAGTACAAACGTAGCGTCTTGAGTAGCTATTTCCGCTGCAATATACAAATAATATGCAAAACCATTAGAAAACTTCGATATAATCGC
>CAJVPJ010001310.1:0-10608 GCA_910592205.1 Paraglomus occultum | reverse complement strand
ATAATGCGTCATTGCTAGAACAGAACGTTTAAGATTGACATCAAGCGGCTTTTTACCACGTAGTAATCTTGCATCGCATCTTGAAAAATCAAGGGAAAAGGTTGAGCATCTGTATTTTGCAACCGCAATAACAGGAATATTATCATTAATATTTACATACCTTGTTCCCATCGTGTATAGTACTTCTGTATCATCTTGCGAAGTCGTACTTTCGCTCCTACTTTAAAAGATCTTATAGTCTTTTGCCGTTGGAGGTCTAGCCGTTTATATGGCGTGCAAAGGCAAGGCATGGACATGTCATCTTATTAGAAGAATTAGATAAAGACATTTTTGTTGCACGCGACATATAAGAAACAGTAGACATTATTGATTGCTTCCTGGAAAGCTCGTTAGTTCGTTGTTCTTGATTAGAAATATAACACCGTGAACGTAAGAGCAACTGTCGTTACTAACAACTGTTGAATTTTTTTCTTTTTCATCATCAATCATGACAATTATTGGCGTAGGCAACATTACATCATCACTCTGCAGTTCATGATTTCTAACTGCCATAGTTTGTATATAATGCAACCCGGTTGACGATCTCGGATCAGCAAAGCCAACAATGAAGAAGGTCCATTGACTGTTGATGAATCTTCACAGTCGTCTACTCAGCAAGATGGATTGAAGTATTCCTGCTCTAAGACTTTCAACAAAGGCGTAAAGCTGAGCCAAAGTGTCTAAGAAAGAAATAGTAACCATAATCACAAGCTTGCATACTGCTCTATATATTAACGTACCAAGTATCCACTCGGGTGTCCCTTGCTTGACGGGAAACATGTCGAAAAACTTCCATCTCTTCCCGCGAATCACTATGGGCAGTTATACTCTGTACGTCGGTTTTAATAGCGTCTTCATATAAGTTGTGTTTCCTAAGACCACTTCACTGTAATCGTTAGCTTGATCAAACTGTAAGTTGTTGTTGCCGCTCTCACTTCATTGTAATGATTCTGATCAAACTGTGCTTGATAGGATTCTTCTGGGTGGACTGGCGGTCAAGTATTCTCACTTTCTTCCGGAATTGTTGTCAGGCGATTTGCCTAATTGTATTGTTCAACGATTCTACTTTCCAAACTAGCCGTTGCAAGTTTTCCATCATCGCCAAAACCTGACAAGTGTTTCCCCCCCCCAACCCCAATGCACGGTTAATTATATTATTAATATCGAATATGTTAAGAATCAAACTAGTAAAAACATACCTGCTCGTCTTCAAGAGAGTAATTGTCCCCAATACATCGCAAATCGTTGATAACTCCAGAGAAACGTCATAAACAATTTTTTGCTTGAGCATTTCTGCTATCCGTCATCAAGTGTTCGGTGATCACTTGTGCGGGACGAGCGAATACTATCAATATCAGTGTCGAATCCAGTAACGAAAATTTTGCGGAAATGAGTGTCGATGCCTAAACTAGCGATAACCTCCTTTCAAGTTTACTGGTGGTTTGACAACGTCTACAGGATCCACATCGTCAGCAGCCGTTGCACAGATAATCTTCAAGACACAAGCAAAGAGAACAAAAATTAATAGGAATACTCAATCGGGATTTAATCAAGGCTTCCAAGCAGTAATTACTTACTCTTTGTTTCGTAGTTGTCAAAGATGGGAAAACTGTTAGACCACCACCCGTTTTTCTGTAGGCTTTTTTGCATCATGCCATTTGTAAACAATGAGGTGTTGGATGTTGGGAGCGACTTTTTCAATCTCTTATCGACTTTTCCTTATTCGGGTCTCCATATTGCGGAAAAGCTTGGCTTTTATTTGTACTTTGACAGTTTCCGTTGGAAAGTTGGCGTCATAATTACTCTCCCTCATCAGCAGCGCTTTTTTGAGACGACGCGATGGTATATTCGGAACTCTCCTTTTACCTGTTGATTTAGTAAAGATACAGTTATATCAAGGTTCTGTAGCATATAACCGAATATATCTTTTTCATTTACCTTTGTCTCTCAAAGACGTTGTCTGCTTTATACCCAAATATGTCATTACGTGTCCATCATGATCATGCTCAAGTTTGTATTTAATCGGTTGCCTTGCCTTATAAGGTGTCATTCCCAAATCGTGCAGTATCGATATGGAAACACAGTCGCTTACGGCGGCATTTAAGTAAACCACATAAAATCTGTCAGTAAAAGATTAATGGAGATTTTGTAAGCTTAGGAAAAGTAAACCATTTTTTATAAAATACTGATAAAAGAAACATACTTGTTGTCATTTTCATGGATTGCTTTCAACCACTGAATACCAATTTAAAATATGTTAGTCATTGGCAAACACGCAAAAGAGTTAACGGTCACATCATCTACCTCTTGTTTGACCATAAAATCTAGTGCTGTAACCATACGAGAATCATCACCGAATACATATTCAAACTCGTTGTTTAGTATTATCCGTCATTAATATGGTCTCTTGTGATGAAATTGTACTTATACGCTTTGTCAAGCTAAAATATCCCGTTAGTGATATATGTTGACACTGTTTATTGTCAGTCTAGTTGTCAAAGTTCTCAGGGACAATAGACGTGTCTCTTGATCGATGCAATGCGTTACCAGTTTTTTTTTTCTTCAATTTTTAAATATTGTAATAGATTGTTGAAAGTGTTATCTTGGTCAAAATGTGCAGATTTGAATATAGCTTGGCGTTGCGCTTGTTTTTCGGCAGAAGGATTTTCAGCTAGATGAATGCTAATGTATGAATAACGATCCCGCCCTCGCCTAAAGCTGTCAGGAAATGATGCGCGCCGTCGGTCATTACATGTGTCCGCAAGTTGAAGAGAAAACATGCAGCCTTAATGATTCCGTGTTTCTAATACCACAAGTAGTTGGCACGAGCATGTTGGAGTTAGATCTGACTTTGTCCAGCCGCATCTGTCTCTTAAACCTGTATCCTGACAAGCATCGGGACGTCGATTCGCCATTGTCGGGTAATTCATTTTGGGATACCTAATACTACTTATGGCATTCGGATTGCGGGTAGTCTTGTGGGAATTCTATTTCTTGTGTATCTGTTAGATGGTATTAATATGCAGCGGAATCGAACTATGACTGATGATTTTATGCGCTTTGTTGCTAACAAGGTCTGTGACCGATACGTGGCATAATATTGTAAAGCGGAAAAGGGTTCCAAGGCAAATGCTTCGATAGAACAGTTTGACCGTATTTAGGTAATCGCCTATTTATAATTTTAACCCCACCTCGAATGATCGGCAAGTTTCAAAGTAACAACTAGAATATGCAATGGTTCGTATAAAATAACAATCAATTTTTGTTATATGACTCCCGAGTCTGGAAAATGAGACATGGCGTACATGTAGAGGTCTGATTATAACTGCGTTTGCCTTTAAAACCCAGTGTTAAAGATACAGATAAAGTGTTGATTTTAGGATTTTATAAATTGTTGTTAGGATGTCGTTGGAGGATGTCGTTGGAGGATGTCGTTGGAGGATGTCGTATAAAAAACTATTCACTTTAAAAAAATATGCATGCACGATTACCACAATTATCACCCCAAAACCCCAAAATTGATCCTCTTTAAAAAAATTTTCCTCTCTCTGTCACCCGTTATTGTTGCTTTGCAATAAGACACTCTACTAGCCGTAATATCAGCTATTACAGTATTATCGCAAACTACTTTTACTTGTCCATATCGAAACCAATGTCTCATAAAAGAAGCAGCGTCTTGTCGTTCGTGCCCACGTCGCGGGCAAATAATTTCCTACACACCCATAAAACTATTCTCTATTCCGCTCACTCGGCAATACAAGTGGAGTTCAAGTGGTTTGAAACGAACATCTCATGTAGTGAGAAGTTTCTTCCCCACAACCACAAATACCCACGCCACGGCGAACTTTTGTCACCGTCCTCGGACAGGACACTACTGTCTTCCAACTCGAACTCCACGAAACACGAAAACAGTGGTCCATGGATGGAGTTTATTCCCACGAAAAGGATAAACTTTTATAATTTCGATTGTATGTATTATAAGCTTTATTTCTAAATATTTCAATTACATGTCATAAACTTTATTCTTAAATTTCTATTATTTCGAACTTTGTAGTTTAATATTGAAATCAACGCCAAGGCGCGTATGGTGGCCTTGTCAATTGATATCAAAAACGTTGTGATGTCAATTGATATCAACAGTGCTCGAGCAACATGACAATTACGAAGACATTGTGATGTCGATTGACATCAACAGTGCTCGAGCAACATGACAATTACGAAGACATTGTGATGCATCAGTGCTCGAGCAACATGATAACTACGAAAACATTGTGATGTCGATCGACATCAACAGTGCTCGCCACACATCACAATCTTGACGACTTCACATGTTTAGTAGCAGCTCTTATTCTACCCGGATTCTGGATAGATGAACGACTATTTAAAAAATACGTTCATCTAAAAGTCTTGCGGTACACAACTCAAGCTCCGAAGAAGAAACGAGATCTGGAAACTACCATTACTATTACCGTTACGAAAAATTTTACAAATGTAGTCACCTGCGCTATTCATTCCCAGTATACAAATCGTATAGCTACTTCCATATTAAATACAATGCTGAGTTCAAAGTTCCCAAACACAAAGTAGCTGATTAGTATGGCTTTGCACAAAATAAGCAACTTAACAAAAGCAGATCATGCAGGTATCAGCGGACATTCTACACCGAAGGTTGCTGACATATGAAAGACTCGCACGCAACACAACGCGACGGAACGCAAAACGGGGGCCGCGCTCGAACGTCGTGATGTCAGTCGGCGTTTCCACGGAGATAACTTCGTGCTAGTTTATATTATCTATAGAGATTTTTCGTAAACAGTCAGCAGAATTTCACATATTTGTTTTGACTTGCAATATCATATAATAAAAAAGTTACATAAAACTAATTATTTGTTTTTAATAATGACATGAATTTTCTCTTATGACAACAGTAATTGTGATGATAAATAAACTCGTACATCTAGTTAAGCTCTACCACTCTGCAGTCGTCAATGCAATGTTTGTCCAAAATTGTATGTTTTATCTTTATGGTCAGACCAGCTTTAAGAATAAATCGGTTCAATAATGTCTGGTGAAAATTTAGTAAATAACATTTATTAAAGAAACAGAGATAATTAGCGTTTATTTCGAAGGAGCGCGTATTGTTGATACAGTATTTGCATCATAGTCAAAACCTGCGGGTAGATGAACGAGAAAGTTAAACACAATATCCAAGCTTTTTAATACGTTAGTTATGGAAATAATTTTCCTCGCTATCACTCTCTGTGTCTTTGAATCAATGAGAAGGTTTGCGTTTAGTCTTTGAGACACTGACTAAAAGCTAGTGTTTGATTTAAACAATTCTTCACCCGTCATTATCGAAACAAACGAATTCCACAGCGATTCGGGCTTATTAGGGAGCTTAACGTATACAATTTTTTTTTTGCGCAAACGTCTTGTTGGAGGGAACAGTACCGATCATCAGACTCGATCTTGCCATAGCGCAAGTTGTTATCAGGTTTTGAGGCATTTTGTTTATAACTTAGTATAGCATGGAATTGAAGAGAGTGAATATTAATATTATTTTTATACTATTACGAAAAATTCCTAATTTCGATTGATCGTGACAAAAGTATCGATGTAAAAATATATCGTTACAATAGTTGGTACCTCACATACACGTGTTTTAACATGTAGTATAGAGGCGTAATAAAGAAGCGAATTTGGTGTAAACGCTCAAGTCTGTGAGAACGTTGACCAAAAAAGTTGTCTAGACTTACCCCTCTCGAATTAGCATAGCATCACGATTGACGCTCAGTCTAAATCTTTGTTTTCCTTTTCGTAATAATTTTACTTCGTACTTGTAATTCAACTTGCTTTTGATAAAGTCCATTGTGCACGTAGTTACTCTAGTCTCTCTCTTCATTAAAGAATCCCCCGCTTGGCTATTTTATTTATTAAATATTTTAGGCTCCTTAGTAAATGCCGACATACATGTTTGCTGTGCCAATCTATCAAATAGGAGTATTCGTATTTAGGTCAAGAGGAAATTCTTCAACAAAGAGACATTATAGGTTTTTTGAGGAATAATGCCGAAAAATAACAACACGCCGTGAGGTGTCAGCAGATCGTGAAGCAACGCGATTTTTTACGAGAATTATTGGAGGCCCGTAGTTATTTTCATGGCTTTAGCCTGATGCGGTTGTTGAGACTTAGACGACGTTGACAAAGCTGCAAGTAGTCAACCAATAAATTTATACTTCCATTGAGTAATTTCTACATTACTCTAAATAATTTATGTGTTGCTGTAAATTTAAGGCTTTGGACAAATATCTCCTCTCCACAGCATTGAAGATGTCTGCCGTCTCAGACTATGGCTTTTAGATCTGCATCTCGAAACTAAGGAAGCTAGAAATCTCTATAGGTTTACTGTTATTGAAAAATGCCTTCTGTCACGTGATAAACAATATAGACAACAATAAAACTTTATGTAAATTGTATGTATAATAAGGAGACTCATTTCTATCCTCCAATACAAAATTGAAAGTTTTTCCAAACCATAATCATAATGAGTGAGAACAGTACGTGAGTTAGTATTAGCGTGTTTTCTTAAATAACAATGTTTATCAGAGTTTTGAATTGTTGTGGTAAATTCAATTATTATTATGAGGCAGTGTATAGCAGATATAATCATCGTATGCATGTCCGACTCGTCGTGACAGTTTGATTATTTTGTCTTATATTTAGCATTCTCTTGTGCATAGAAAGTAAGTTGTTATGATCGCAACAAGTTGTTTTTCATATGACGTATTAATATCTTCAAGTAAAAATTATTTGCAGCACGGGTATTTTTAATCACAAGTTCTACTTTTTTATAACCATGTGTTTATTACCTATTACTATACTGCCTAATACTAATGAGTTTGTTCACCTATCCGTGACCAATTGTATTGATGCATTGCTCAAGTATTGTGAAAAAAGGTCTGCAGTGTTTAGAAAAAAAATTGACCAAGTTAAGCATTTAGCCGAAGTGATAACAATGGATACCTTTATGTTGAAAAGCAATCGACAGAATAAGTAAAGCTCTAGTAAGGTAATAGTAATAAAAAATCGGTCATGCGGGTCTCAGCATCAGCCGCGACAGTAATATACGATCCATTTGGGAACCTGGAGATTGACGCTCAAAATGCCAATTTAATATAAACTTCCAAGAGAATGTACAATATTTTATTATACAAAATCAATGAACCCGTTGATCAATTAACCCGGACTGAAGGTAATAATAAGTAAAAACCATCAACCCGATACTCCATTAAACCGAATTTTTTGAATTTTGCGGGTTCACTATGTACACAGCGGGAGTCTATATAACGGATTTCGCTTAGTGCGGATTTTTTTCTTGAAACCAGATTAAACATAATAATAATAATAACGGATTTACTATTACTATTAAATTTGCTAGTACGTGATTCTGTGGTGAAACCCGTGATTATTACCTTGATCGTCATTGATTGTATGCCGAAAGGTGATTGAAAATGTCTTCTCAACAGTCGGTCGCATCTGTATTTCCAGCGCCACCAGAATACTATAAACGATATACGAATGAAAATTTAGCCCTATTGGAAAAATATAAAGAGCAGCTACGGCAACAACAGCTATCAGTGTCAACGGAAGGAGAAAACGACACAAAGTTACCAACAAACATTCAAGCACCTGTAATACCCGCCATTAATTCACTCCGAGAATGCAGTGTGCTGGAACTCGAGCCTCCGCCGCCGATAATAGAAGGTCATTATGAGATGTTTGGTGAATTATGGCCGGTAGGTTAGTCAAGTCAGGATGTATTTCTGCAAAACAAAAGCCTCATGACGGATTATCGATTGGGGGAAATTGGGTTAGGTTGAAGATCGATTGATGTCTTTGGAAGAACAAGGAAAGGAGCAGTTATATCCGAAAGGCGATATCGGTAAGTGCAAACTAGCCCGCATGGCATTTTAGACTATGGGTGCGAGTATTAATCATCCAGTCCACATTTCTCATGTTCTTCCAATCTAGATCCAGTGGTAGAGCTAAAGAAACTGAATCAATCATTAATATCTAATTTCATTGACTTGCTTAACACACTGATGAACCAACCGGAACAGGTACTTTTATCTCGCCTTACAATCTATTGGCTTGAACTTTTCTAATCTGATTGTATACTATCTGCTTATGACCAGTCGGCCGATAAGGCAAAATATTTGGAAACCATATTCGTAAACATGAAGCATTTATTAAATGAATTTAGACCGCATCAGGTAAAAGTTTTCGATCAATATACACGATTGTCGAGCCGAAAGGCATATGTAATGATTGGTGGTGGCAATAACTTTTGTTATATAGGGCAGGGAAACGTTACGTTTGATAATGGAGGATCAGTTGCAAAAAAGAAAAGAAGCAACCGAACAGATTAAAAAGTAAGCACATTGCAGCATGCAGAGTGTTGATGTGTCTCGAGTAATAATATATACTAATGGCCTGCGATTTTGATGTCTTAGACAATGTGCCGATCTGGACCAAATACTAGAAAATGTAAAACGGTCATGGAAAGCTCTCGATGAGAAAAAGACTATTCTGGTGCGCTATTCTCAGATTCTTATCGTTTTGTAAAAGAAACGACACAACGTCTCACGCTAATTGCTTCTGTGTAGGCCACTGACACTCAACCAAGACAATTCGCTCATTCTAAACCGTTAGAAACATCGAATACAAAATACCAGATAGGACCTGACACTATGAAGAAGATGCTACAGATGACTGATAGCATCGAGTGACAATAACTATATTACAGTTAGTTGCTAATTTTGGTGTCAATGATTGTAGTACGCTATGTTGCAGCACGCTTACGTGTCAGATTAGAACATTAGAGAACCGTGTACAGTATCCGATCAGCGTGTCAATTTCCCAACTTGGTCATGATTAACGATAATCGAGATTCCATCATGTTCTTTTTGCGAACTGTATACATCATTCATTAACTTACGTCATCGTGACCAATAAATTAATTAGTCATTAGAATTAGTAATACTAATGGAAATTTTATCGTATATAAACGCTACTTTCTTCCCCCATACTGTCTCTCAATAATTATCTCAATGGCCAAGGTTGCGCTTGTCACTGGTGCGGTAAGCTGTCCTTGCATATCATCGTGTCATGAGCCGGAAAAACAAACTCGAATTAAAAAAAGAAATTCAATCGAATTCATACAAATAGAATAAAGGCATTGGTTATGCAATAGTCAAGAATCTGGCATTGAAATATGCCGAATCGCAACGCACCCCATCCCTTACCATTTATCTTTCGGCGCGTAACCAGTCTCTTGGCGAAACTTCCCTAAGTAAGCTTCAGAATGAATTAAAAATCCAGAAAATTCTGAGCGGTGATGGAGGAAATGTCGATTTAAAGTTCATGCGGATAGATCTGACCGATGAACAGACAATGGTGAACGCCAAAGAATATTTACTGCAGAATCATGGAGGTATTTAAAACGAAAACGACAAAATGCAAACATCAAGTATGTTATTCTTGCAACATCTAATGACTACAGCATTGTTCTTCCAGGTTTGGATATCCTGATTAACAACGCCGCAATGGGTAAATTTAATCTTTGAGAAATTGTTTTCTGTATATAGTATATATAATCTGGATTAGTTGCCGACTAAAAACGTTTTGTCGATGAACAGCATTTAAAGGATCCGCTTTCGATATCAACGTGGTTCGCACTACGTTGGGAACAAACTTTTATGGTACGCTCAAGCTATCCGAATACCTACTACCGATAATCAAACCGCAAGGTCGATTGATCAATATAGCGAGCAGTGCTGGACGATTGGGCATACTCAGCAACGAGCTCGCTCAGGAATTTACTAGAGACGATTTAGACATTGATGGTTTGGTTGCGCTTATGAAGAAGTTTGAGGTTTGTTAGCGCGCGCGCGTGTTGGGGGAGGAGGGAAGAGAGGAGTATGGATAGTGTGAATTGCTATATTAACCTTGTTATTGTTATTTGAAAACAGGATGCCGTGGAGAAAGGAACTTGGAAGGAAGAAGGATGGCCAACGCAAGGTATCACGTTCAAGCATTGTTTTATATTATGCGTACTTGTGACATTGTTCTTTTGTTTTTTAAACTGAGCATATAATCATATCATAACGTTTAATGTAGCATACGGTGTGAGTAAAGTAGGCGTCACCGCTCTGACAAGGATACTTGCCCGTCGTGTTTCCAGCGAAGGAAAAGACATTTTGGTTAGTTGCTGTTGTCCTGGATGGGTGAAGACTGACATGGCCGGACCTGCAGCACCTCTAACACCAGGTATGACGATTTGCGCGCAACAGTCTGTTTAATGAGTGGGACGGTAACCATGAATTAAAATGAAAAACGCACTTTCTTCAATAGATCAAGGTGCGGAAACGCCAGTTTTTCTAGCTTTGGACGAAGAAACTGTGCCAGCAGCGAAGAACGGAGAGTTTTGGAAGCGATGCAAGATTACTACGTGGTAAAAAGCCGCTTGATGTCAATCTTAAACGTTCTGTTCTAGCAATGACGCATTAT
>CAJVPJ010001309.1:0-10616 GCA_910592205.1 Paraglomus occultum | reverse complement strand
AGATGGCAGGAAACAACTGGATACGTATAAAATAACAAGAATGACGAGTTTTAAAGTCTAAATAAATATTTACGTTAATACGACTGCTAAATGAAATTTATTCAATGGATATCTTTTAAATAATACTACTGGAAACGGGGAAGAACATTATTAAAGTCAAGACGACGACAGGCCACAAATCGCAAGGCGAAGAAGTTTTTGGTGGGGTCATGTTATTGTTTAGAGGCAGCGTGGCACTCGAAGTTGAAAGAATTTTCGATCGTGAAAAGTGGTCAATATTTCCTAATTTACTTTTTCGAATGTTGTTGATTTTTTTATTGTTTCCAGCCATATACCATAGTAATTGTCTCCATATTCTTTAGGTGTGTTCCACAAGCTTTGCATCTGCTGTCAATTGATATCAGTATGCATTGTTAGTGCATCGCTGTCATTTGATATTCAGTATGTTGTGAAAATACCCAGCGAAAGTTTTTTTTTCCATGGCCATCGAATCAGAGTATACATGGCCTGGAGCGACAATGGTTTTTCCTTCAAAGGTCTCTTTCGCTTAACGTTCAGAATGTGCGAGACGGATGGAATGCCATCACAGTCTATATTTCGCAACATTCTTATCACATAACTAATAACCACTTGGGCGTATTCCCGAGGGCGAAAGGAAACCACAATCAACAACTGCTACCTACCACTTTCTACCAAAAATAACAATTTGAACTACATCAAAGAAGAACCGTCTAGAGTTTTCTTCAGATGATTGCGAACAAAATATGCCACAAACGCTAAATAAAGACAATTACGGTCGCATGAGCATCGAGTTTCTTGTTTCTTGGAATTTGCCTTTCAATCAGTTTCATGTAATCTTTCTCTGATAATGGAATTTCCATGAGAATGCAACCTTTATTCTCTGGATGAATATGACTCTTTCTGTCAGCCAATTTCGCGCCCCCACCGACGTTTGAACGGTAAACAAACACGACACGAAATAATAAAGTGTTAGTATCACCTACTTAGTATTAGGCCAGCATTGGGTTGCAAAACTTTTCTACTTTTGCGTTTGAAGCTTTTATAATCATGTTTAAAGTGTTCCGCAGAAAACCTTTATCTGGTAACGTTTAAATCTGGTCATCGACAGTAATTTATTCATCACCTCCCCCCTCCTTCTTTCAAGTTTACCATATGGAAAATATTCAGACTTTATGCACGTGTAACCTGCATACTGGTATCCTTTTTTTTTTTTTTCAGAGAACACAACCAATCAGGCTAGCGTCAGTCTGCACTAAATATTTATTTTAAACTTTAATTCATAACGACTCGTGTTCACCTCTCGAGACTTGCGCTTTTCCATCTCTTGAGAAAAGCCTACTGCGAAAAGACGAGACACTCCCCGATCTATGGCTTTCATGATTGATTGAAAAAGATGGTTATTGGCGGAGAATTGATGTGTCTTGCGATCGATTGTTACATCCATCCGCGCGGGGTGAGAAAGTACCCCCGATGTACTGGCATCTCATCGTCAGCAAACTCGGGATGCTCACCAATCCATTTCTATCGCGTTAGTTGATATTGAAAAGACAAGTTTTATTCGGGCTGCTTAATAAATACTTCGGTGTATACATGCCCCATTATACCCCAATTTTTGTAATATAACTAGTAAAATATGCCTAATAAGCAAACTACTACGCAAAAAATCTTAAAACATAATCTTAAAAGTATTAAAAGTTTAGAAGCATTTGCGGTGAACAATAGATGGGCCGGATTCATCATATTCTTGTTTGCTGATCCACATTTGCTGGAAGGTAGACAGTGATGCCAAGATAGATCCACCGATCCAGACAGAGTATTTACGCTCTGGAGGAGCAACAATCTTAATCTTCATGCTCGAAGGAGCCAAGGCTGTGATCTCCTTTTGCATTCTGTCAGCAATACCAGCATACATCGTCGTACCACTAATAAAACAGAATGATTGTTATTCTCACTCTCGAGTTTTGCTTTCGGTGATTAAATGTCGAGTTTTCCATACATACCCAGAGAGAACGATATTGCCATAAAGATCCTTACGAATATCAACGTCACACTTCATGATTGAGTTGTACGTCGTCTCGTGAATACCAGCTGCTTCAAGACCCAAGAATGATGGCTGGAAGAGAGCCTCTGGAGCACGGAATCTGTAAATCGATATCAACAACAATTTATTTATAACGGATTGGGGGACGCAAGATGATAATAAAAAAAAACTTTTTTTTTTCTAGATCCCTGAAAATGACATGTAAAACCACACATACCGTTCATTACCAATGGTGATCATCTGGCCGTCGGGTAATTCATAAGATTTTTCTAACGAGGACGATTGAGCAGCGGTTTGCATTTCCTGTTCGAAATCAAGAGCAACATAACATAATTTTTCCTTGATATCACGGACAATTTCACGTTCGGCGGTAGTTGAGAATGAGTAACCACGCTCCATAAGTATCTTCATCAAGTAATCGGTCAAATCACGTCCAGCCAGATCGAGACGGAGAATGGCATGCGGAAGAGCGTAACCTTCGTAGATGGGTACAGTGTGAGTAACACCATCACCCGAATCAAGCACAATACCAGTAGTACGCCCAGAAGCATACAATGAAAGTACGGCCTAGGAAAAAAAAAATTTACATTATAGCGCGAGCGTCAGTCAATATTCGATTGCTACGCGCGATGAAACGAAAACGAAAACTGAAACATTAATCTTGCTCTCGCATACTTGAATGGCGACGTAGAAAGCAGGAGCGTTGAACGTCTCGAACATAATTTGTGTCATCTTTTCACGGTTAGACTTGGGATTAAGTGGAGCTTCCGTCAATAATACAGGGTGCTCTTCAGGAGCAACTCGAAGTTCGTTATAGAAAGTGTGATGCCAAATTTTTTCCATATCGTCCCAATTTGTCACAATACCGTGCTCAATAGGGTACTTGAGCGTAAGAATACCACGCTTCGATTGGGCCTCATCGCCGACGTACGAGTCCTTTTGACCCATACCAACCATAACACCTTGGTGGCGGGGGCGACCTACGATGGATGGGAACACCTATCATCCGAACACGATAGGTTAATACTGGTAGAACGGGTAAAACGGTAAAAACGGACAGTTTTTTGCGGCTATATAAAGTTGGTTGGCAGAACGCAACGAACAACTATGCCAAACAGAGTAAAACCTACCGCACGTGGGGCGTCATCGCCGGCGAAACCTGCTTTACACATACCAGAACCATTGTCGATGACGAGCTAAAGTCGAGGAAAGGACGGGGGATGGAGAAAAAAAATTATTTATTAGTAGATATTAAAAAAAGTATGGTTATTTTTTTGTCCTTTGTAACATGGTTTCAGATGCTTACAGCAGCTACTTCTTCATCCATGATATTTTATTGTGGCAAGTCTAAGCTGTGGGATATTATTATAGATAAAAAGGTGAGTGAAACTGCGGGATAGAGGGTTGAGGTGTGGGGCGAGGGGGGTAAAAAACTGGTGGACGCAAGCAAGCTTTTATGCATGGATGCGACACATAGCCGCAATCAATGTGGCCAAAAAAAAATGGCCAAGGTTGGAATTCCAAGGGGGCTTGGTTGCTTAGTCTGGCAGGTTATGGTTATGACGTTACGATTTCATAAGTTCTTTTTACTACGGAGCCGAGATGCCCCGCAGCTTGTTTTCTTGGAGTGGAAGGGGGGGGGGGGTGAAGCAATCATGAGAGTTTCCAAGACATTTGGACAAGCGATTATTATGTGATGTATAATCACTGTCCTTGACAATATAGTGTAATAGAACTGGGGGATCAAAATCTATTCGGCATCTCTATGATATGATAGGTTCATTTTCAGCTGCTTGCGTTCAGCTTAATAACACCTTTGCCGCGCGATGTATCACGTGGAATACTGGTGTCACCTTTATAAAGAGGTATTTTCTTGGGGGAGAGAACGAGAAACCGTTGTTTCAACATTCACGTTGCCAAGAAAGCAGATTCCAAGACATGCTTGGTATTGAAAAAAAAATATATTGTAATGTCAATGTCTGCGCTATCCCAGAATTCATTTACACATCACGTGTTTGTAGCGTCAATTACGGCTATAAACAAAGGCACGCGAATCACTCCCAATGAAGTGCCAAGCATCACCAAGACTGCGCATCAATCACAAGCCTTTTACTCGCTAACAAAGACTGTAAAATATGAAAGAAGTGAATGGTCACAAATCATAGCTCATGAATAACTATACAAATAATAACCAAGACTACGCTTGCCAAATATAAAATATTCAAAACTGGAAAAGAAATCAGGTATCACACCATAATTAAAAAAATCCGAGCTATTTATAATCATGTTGTACGTATTTTAGGATACAATATCATCTGGGAAAGAATGTGGGATTGAGCGATAATCACCATGATACCCACAGCGTCGCCCGAGTAAGATCTTATTTTGCTGCGCAAAAGAAATTGATCCGAAGCCCCTTGGCAACGGGGGAAAGAGGATGTCAATCTTTACACATGATTACAAAATTTTGATATAAATCCGGCTGTAGTACAGTTGTGGCGTCAACCAATCTCGTCCCATCCACTGCATTTTTGGAAAAGTGCGGACCTTTGATCTGAATTTAAATTGGTCCAACTCAAATCGCAATTAAATAAATTCACTAACTGTATAAAGTGTAAACCAGGCAAAAAAAAATTGTCAGAGGTGCTCTTATTTGTTTGGGGAGCTTTTGCTCTATAAAATTTGGGTTACTCATGCAAAGTGGGCCCGTAAACTTTGTTGTAGCAATCGGTATTCATGCCGTTCTTGCTATGTTTGGAAGCGTATACATGGAAAACAAGAGTTGGCCAATTGACGCCTCTTTCTACAAATCTATACCGAGATTTCTAATTCAAAAAATATTTTGTTTGTTTGTTCTTGTTTAATCAGGTGATCGGACAATCTCATCGAGTATAGTAGACATGATAATCGATATGACGTATTCATCATGCAAAATAATGTCCCTTTTCATACATAAACTCTTGATTATTTAAAAACGTGAAATGCAACCATGAATTTGCAGTAGTTGATTCGTCTGTCCTAAACAAACTTTATTTTCCAACAATCAGTTTAAATCATAACAATAATAATGCATCTTCTAATATGATAAGTGAAACGTTATTTACAGCGAAAAAAATATATATTTCGTAATAAACTGTACGAATTAAAAGAGTGACTTGATTTACATACGATTCGCGTTCTTATTGTAACACGTATTGTGAATACTGAAAGTGTTACACGTGCAAAACCAGGAAACGCAACGTTTGTTTGTGAAAAAAACGTTTCTGGAAATGTGTTTGTATTGATTTATTGTGAAACAAAGATTGCGTTTGAATTATGAATTTTTGTTGAACGCTCAATTCCCTCCAATGATCTTGTTGGATGGTTGTGAGAAAGAGAATCAATTGGACTTGGGAAAAAAAAATAGTGCATAATTCTTGCATGAAAATCATGTACCATATGTATTGGTCACGTTTCGGAAAGCTACGCTATCTAAACGCGAGGGAGGCAACCAAAAACTAATGCCAAACAGTTGGAGCTCTATTCCAAAAAGTTGCAGTCAAGCTACCAAAAGGCAAATTATGGTTAAACTTGTAAACTGACCCGTTCAATTGATAAGAGCGTTTGAAAGTGCTTTTCAACAAAGATGCGTATAATTCTGTACTACCAAATAACCAGTTAAATTCCAATGGTACCGATGTTTAACCTATAGACAGCATGGGTAGAACCAATGATAAAGTGAGCAGCAGTTGCAGTCGATCTTCAAGTAGCCTAGTAATTCACACAATAACAGTCGAACCGTTCGCTATCGTCACATAATAAACCGCAGACAATACGGTTCGTTCCGATGAATTGTAAATCTTAACATTCAGACGGACGCAAAGATACACTTCCCAATTACTAATGTTACAATGATAGAGTACATCGTTTATTCGATAAGAATCGACAAGCGACTCATAGAGGAAGGAGAAAAAAGTTCACGGCGTAGTTGATGATAAGGGACAAAAAAAAAAGAGTCTGAATTCTCTTTTTAAAAGATGAGAATTAGAACTCTAATTATATTTATATATCTATGAATAGATTGTCGGTGAAAACTAATTAAGTAAAAGAAAGGTGGGATTCGAATACAAGCCTAGAACGCGCACATTCTATTCTACAAGGAAAGAAATAATTTTAAACAAGTAAAATACAAATAAACAGGGGAACTCTTGTAGCAGTAGTTTTGCTGGGGGTGGGGAGGCGAGTAATTGGAACCTCTCTCCCTGCCATTAATTATAATGAAATGACAACATAGTTATGACGCAAAGCCATCCAAACAGATAGTACTTTATCTATAGATCTATCTCTATGTTGAAGTCGACTCTACAATGTGAGGCCTACGACTACAGCTCCTAACGTGACCATGAAGGAACCAGCCCATTGAACAGAGACGGCAGCGTTCGTAGCAGGCGCGGGGCTTGAGTCATTTGTGCTTGTATCCGTAGCATTATCGTTGCCAGAACCATCTCCAGAAGCATTTCCAGGTGTAGAATCATCACCCGAACCATATCCGGGTTTGTTATTGCCGCCTCCGGTTGAAGTAGTATTATTAGCCGTACTTGGTTTCGGCGACTGGTTATTTACATCTTTACAAAGAGCATCTACGATCGTACTTTCTTTTGTCAAACCGTTAGCATCATCCTTGTTGCAGTTACATTCGTTAATAATGGACGGTACTTTTGGCACTAACGCGCACAAACAAGGGATAAGATGAGGGAAATCAGCCTTCTTGTCAATAATTTGCTGGTCGGAAAGTTTAGCGAATTCATCTACTTCCGAATTTGGGATGTTTTGACATTCTGGCAACTTGTTTCGTTCCTGAACCCAGCATGTAGAACAGCTGCTGTCGCCGCCGCCGCCGCCGCCGTTATTATCTGGTGCTGGTCCTGCAGACACAAAGACGGATGAGATGAGTAGGGCGAGAGAAATGAGGTGGCAGAATGAGACGCGCATGTTGTAGGCGTGTGTGTAGGCGTGTATTATTACACGGTCGGGGAAGAAAGGTTAGTAAAGAGAGTGGAAGATGTAAGGAATGGTAAAAAGTGAGTAAGCTGCACATTAAAATGGGGATAATGGTATTTATGTACAGTTGTTAATTTCGATAGATTCAAGTGACACAGGAACATGTAATACAGAGTATTCTATTTAGTAAATTGCATTGCATGCGCATCAAGAAATCGGGTTTCACAGTGTTTTATTTATAATTGATAGACGTAAACGGCTTGATTCCACAGAGTGTTATAAACATGGTTCAAAATAGACCAAAGAGCGCACTCGCATTAGTTCTTGTTTATGTGCATGCATTGAATGTGAGACACCAGTCCGTAAATCGGAACCCATTGGTTGTTTAATTCTGTTTGGATTACTGACGTATAACAGAAAGTTCGGTAACATTTAATTTGTCAGTGCCAGTTACCTGATAAGGAAAGGCCATTAAATTAGTATCCATCAATAACGAATGAAAATGATTGAGAACACAGCCAGCAAACAAGCATAACCATAAGGCATTATTGACATAAGGAGTATGAAGGATAAGGAAGAAAAGGCAATTATAAAGAAAGAAGAAAAAGAGAGAGAGAGAGATGGCGAGAAGGCGAGAATGTGTGTCGATTGGCTAAAAAACTTGCAATGTAATACTAATACCTCGGGGTTAATGACAATAACAATAACAATAACAATAACAATAACAATTGGCATTGTAACATAACATAACGAAGGGGAATTTTCCTGTTGTACGGTCTATCCCTATGATAATAAATCTTGGCCGAGAGTTATCGGCAATGCATTAATATTCGAAAGAGATCTTTCCAAATAACTATATACTAATCAGGGGAGCAATACAGTATTCAACATTGAATAAAAGTCAATGTTTTAAAAGACGTGCTCATCTAGAACTATAATGGAGATGAGATGGACTAACCACACTATTCATATAGCAGGACTTTTCC
The DNA here is from genome assembly GCA_910592205.1 of Paraglomus occultum. Lineage (NCBI taxonomy): Eukaryota > Fungi > Glomeromycota > Glomeromycetes > Paraglomerales > Paraglomeraceae > Paraglomus > Paraglomus occultum. The sequence continues at coordinate 2,588 of CAJVPJ010001309.1, read as the reverse complement.
ATCCGAAAACCATCAAAGATAATGATTATTTGTTGTCTCGCATATTTTCGACTTGGTATGCACAATGCATAAATGTACATATAAACTGTGCATCCGGAATTATCGTTTCAATGCATGCCAAACTTTTTTCCCCCTCTATCTTGAGTCAATCTCAACTATTTATTTTATTGGCATTTTTAGAAATTGCAATACTTGGCATTTATCTAAATGTTTTTCAGATAACTAATGATATTGAAGGAAACATTTTTCAACTTGTATTACCATTTCTCTGTTCGACTGTGAGCTTGTCAGAGTGGTAGAGCTCGGGTGTGGAAAAAGACAGGAGAGTATTTGCTGATATTCAAACGATTAATATGATTGAATATTAATTTTTAACATTGCTCGCCGCAAGTACTAGACGAAAACACGTAACTTGTATTTCCAGTAACCATTGATAAGCGTCGAGCTTGCCATAGGGTAATGGCCAGTCACAACAGTAATAAAATATGCATGGTTCAGGCTACAATTAACATCATGCGAACTAACTCAATACGTTTATAATGGCAACAAGACTATGGTCGACTGGATGCAGTAATGTTTACAGATTATGTTATGTGTATCCAGATAAATGGTAAAAAAGATGCCACTGTAAACAACAATTCTATTATAACATTGACAATTTTATGGTTTAGACTTTTATCGTCAGCTATGTTCACTGTGGCATATATGCAGAGCAAGCAATTTTATATGCAAAGCAAGCAAATTTATATGCAGAGCAAGCAATTTTATATGCAGAGCAAGCAATTCTATATGCAATAGTACCAGTAAATAGTAACAAGACGTATTCTTACAACATTTATTGAACAGCAGGTTTTCTTTTCCGCATCCCAAGTCATCGCCTTTTGTCTGACCCTTTACGTTGTGCATCTTATCTTGTAAAAGCGGGTTTATCCGTAAACATCTCACGATTGTATCTATTGGAGCTGGCCAGACATATTAGTATTAGTATGCTGTATAACACTGATATTCGCACGTAAAATATATTTCCTAAATTTTAAAAATTTAATCCGCACCAATCGAACGTAACCTTGTTGATCTAGTCCCAAAGTTTAATTTTGCGACGAAGGCTACGCAACGTACACTAAAACATTCAACATAAACTTTAGATGACTTTGCTAACAATATTAATCGTTTTGTTCTCGAACCGATTGCTAAATACATAAAAGTTAAGCGAGTCATTGCACAGATTATTCAATACAATGCATGTCGACATCTTACAGTTTCGGAAATAAATTTGCGATACAATTGTTGGAGAAAATTCTTCCGAGTAAAATTAATAGTTTGTATCAAAGAATGAAAGTAGAAAGCTGGACAACCAGATAAATTATTGAAAAAGTCAAAGTTACGTCTGTTGTACTGTATTTCACGTGAATGTGTTTTGGCATTCTACTTCAATTCTTGGATCGGTTGTATGCATATTAACACTACAGTACAGTTATAAGCTTAGTACAGAACGTAGAATTTTTAGATTAAAGCTTAAAAAATGTTACGCATTTTAACGTAACGCCGTCTTTTCGTATTGTGCTTTAGACACAAAACCAATTTCAACCGCATGCGCGTAAGATAATTCGCGCCGTTGAGATATCCAAGTAAGAATTTAGCAAAAGATAATGCTATAGTATCATTGCTAAGCATGAAAAATAAACTAGTGAACAAAACTATTCATGTTTTTTAACCTTCCAAAAAAGATATTTATGTTATAGTATACTTACACCCCATGCAATATGATAGACATAAGGCGCTTCACAATCGTATGCAGATATTATTGGCTTTATGTCAGTTGCTTTGGCAACGCATTACTTGGTAAATAACAAAGTATCGATATGTTTATTCTTCCTTTCACGTTAAAAGTTACGCATAAATACCTGTTCTGCTTGCGTTACGTAAAATCATCGATACAGCAAACAAGTTTAATTAATGCGTTAAGTTCAGAGTAAAAATTTTTGATGGAAGAGAAATTGAACCTGAAAAATCCTAGTTATTACCATGTTACCAAAATCTTACGTCTACATATACGTGATGCATGGTATAATTCGTAATTTTTGTGTTACTCTGCGACTTTTTGGAAGTACGACAAGTATTACATAAACCAAATCATTCAGTGCCAACGTGATACGCAGCAAGGTATAATTACGCACACATCTTTTCGTCTCTTCATAACCTGACCAAATGGACCCAAAAGAGTAATATTGACCCCGATAAGTGTCGAATATGACAAGTCAAAACAAGGTAAGCAAGCAATGAGTACACATTCGCTATAAACAGATAATTTACTTACGATGATTGGACAAGCGCTTGGGACAAAGATCTATGCCAAGAATAGTCAAAGAGAATTCAAAGATGGTAACGTGCATCACTGGCATGCAGTATTTTCCTGAATTGTTTAGATAATTACGCTATATACGTAAGACAATACGATCAGAACGCCCTTTATGAAACAATGACTTTTTAGATTCGGGCAAAGTAGATAGAAAACTTACTGATTAGATGCAAGCTTGTAAAATAGCTTTTCTGACTTTGGAGTCCAATTGTCTCAAACGGATTCCATG